>JAUMJL010001932.1:0-241170 GCA_033558185.1 Dromococcyx pavoninus
AAAATGGATTGACGAACTCAAAAATAGTCGAGGGACCAAAAAATAAGTGAGGAACACAAAAATGATTGAGTGAACTCCAAATGGATTGAGGGAACAAAAACTGGATTGAAAGGCCCACACAACGGATTGAGGAAACCAAAACTGGTTTGAGTGACACAAAAAGGCTGAGGAACCCAAAATGGATTGAGGAACCCCAAAAAACAATTGGGAGGCCAAAAATGGATTGAGGAATCCAAAAATGGATTGAGGAATCTAAAAATGATTGAGGTACCCCAAAATAATAGAGGAACCCAAAAATGCATAGAGGAACACAAAATGTTTGAGGAACCCAAAAATGGGATGAGGAACCCAAAAATAGAATGAGTGAGGAAGAAAGGATTGAAGAACTAAAAAATGGATTGAGGAACACAAAAATGGATTGAGGAACCCAAAACTGGATTGAGGAACTTAAAAATGGATTGAGGAACGAAAAATGGGCCGAGGGATCAAAAAATGGTTTGTGGAACCCGAAAATAGATTTAGGAACCAAAAATTGATGAGGGACCCAAAAAATGGAACTTAAAAATGGATTGAGGAACCGAAAATGGCTGAAGAACCATAAAATGGATTGAAGGACCCAAAAATGGATTGAGGGCCAATAAAATGGATTGAAGAACCCAGAAAAGTTTTGAGGAACCCCAAAATTGTCTGTGGGACCCAAGAATGGATTGAGGAACACAAAAATGGATTTAGGAACCCAAAAATCACTTAGGACCAAAAAAATGGATTGAGGAAGCAAAAAATGATTGAGGAAGCCAAAATGGATTCAGGGACCAAAAATGGATTGAGGGGCCCAAAAATGGATTGACGAATTCAAAATAGGTCGAGGGACCAAAAAATAACGTGAGGAACATGAAAATTAATCGTGGAACTCCAAAATGGATTGAGGGACCAAAAAATAGGTGAAAGGCCCAATAATGAATTGAGGAAACCAAAAATGGTTTGAGGGACACAAAAATGGGCTGAGGAACCAACAAGGGATTGAGGAACCCCAAAACAGATTGGAGGCCAAAAAAGGATTGAGGAATACAAAAATGGGATGAGGGATCAAGAAATGGATTGAGGTATCCCAAAATAATAAAGGAACACAAATTGGTTTGAGGAACCCAAAAATTGATGAGGAACACAAAAATAGTTTGAGTGTCACAAAAAATGGATTGAAGAACCAAAAATGTATGAGAAACACAAAATGGATTGAGGAATCCAAAAATGGATGAACCCAAATTGGATCGAGGAACTTAAAAATGGATTTAGGAACAGAAAAATGGGCTGGGGGATCAAAAATGATTGAGGAACCCGAAAATAGATTGAGGAACCAAAAATGATCGAGGGACCAAAAATGTATTGAGGAACCAAAAACTCGATTGAGGGACCCCAAAAAATGGATTGAGGGGCCCCAAAATGGATTGACGAACTCAAAATAGGTCGAGGGACCAAAAAATAAAGTGAGGAACACAAAAATTGGTTGAGGAACCTCAAAATGGATTGAAGGAACAAAAACTGGATTGAAAAGCCCAACAATGGATGAGGAAACCAAAACCGGTTTGAGTGACACAAAAATGGGCTGAGGAACCCAAAAATGGATTGAGGAACCCAAAAAAAACATTGGGAGGTCCAAAAAGGATTGAAGAATCCAAAAATGGATTGAGGAATCTAAAACTGATTGAAGTAACCCAAAATACATAGAGGAACCCAAAATGCATAGAGGAACACAAAAATGGTTTGAAGAAGCCAAAAAGGGATGAGGAACCCAAAAATAGATTGAGTGAGGAAAAAAAGGATTGAAGAACCAAAAAATGATTGAGAACACAAAAATGGATTGAGGAACCCAAAAATGGATTGAGGGACCCAAAAATGGCTAGAGGGACCCAAAATGGATTCAGGGACCCAAAAACGGACTGACACATAAAATGGATTGAGGAAACAAAAAATAGATTGAGGAGCCCCAAAACGGATTGATGAAACCAAAAATGGGCTGAAGAACCACAAAATGCCTTGAGGGACCCAAAAATGGATTGGAGGACCCAAAAAAGGATTGAGGGACAATAAAATGGATTGAGGAAACCAAAAACCAGATTGGAGGCTCAAAAATGGTTTGAGGAATCCAAAAATGGATTGAGGAACCCATAAGTAGGCTAAGGAAACCAAAAATGGATTGAGGACCAAAAAACTGATGGAGGAAACCAAAATGGCTGAGGGAGCCCAAAAACGGATTGAAGAACAGAAAATGGATTGAGGTACCCAAAAATGGATTCAGGGTCCAGAAAATGGATGACGAAGCCAAAAATGGATTGAGGAAACCAAACATGGATTGAGGAACCCAAACATGGATTGAGGAACCCAAACATTGATTGAGGAACCCAAAAATGGATTGCAGGACGCAGAAATGGATTGAGGGACCCAAAAAACGATTGAGGAACCGAAAACTGGATTGAGGAACCCCAAAATAGGCCGAGGGACACAAAAATAAAGTGAGGGACCAAAAATTGATCGAGGAACCCAAAGTGCATTGAAAGGCAATAAAATGGATTGAGGAACACAAAAATGGATTGAAACACCCAAAAAGGGATTGAGAGGCCCAAAAATGGTTTGAGGGACCTAAAAATGTATTTTGGAACCCAGAAACGGTTCGAAGGACCCAGAAATGGATTGAGGAACCAAAAATGGATTGAGGGATACTAAAATTGGCTGACGAACCCAAAAATGGATTGAGGAACCCAAAACCAGATTGGGACGCCCAAAAATGGATGGATGAACCCAAAAATGGAATGAGGAACCCAAAAATGGATTTAGGGATCCAAAAGTGGATTGACGATCCCAAAATGGATTGACGAACCCAAAAATAGGCCAAGGGACCCAAAAATAAAGCGAGGAACCAAAAATTTATCGAGGAACCCAAAAATGGATTGAGGGTCAAAAAAATGGATTGAGGAACACAAAAATGGATTGAAACATCCAAAAATG
The DNA here is from genome assembly GCA_033558185.1 of Dromococcyx pavoninus. Taxonomy (NCBI): domain Eukaryota; kingdom Metazoa; phylum Chordata; class Aves; order Cuculiformes; family Neomorphidae; genus Dromococcyx; species Dromococcyx pavoninus. The sequence goes on from JAUMJL010001932.1 coordinate 3,004, forward strand.
GATTGAGGAACCCAAAACCAGATTGGGAGGCCCAAAAAAGGATTGAGGAATCAAAAAATGGATTGAGAATCTAAACATGGATTGAGGTATCCCAAAATAGATAAAGGAATCCAAAAATTGTTTGAGGAACCCAAAAATTGGATGAGGAACACAAAAATAGTTTGAGTGACACAAAAAATGGATTGAAGAACCAAAAAATGTATTGAGGAACCCAAAAATGGATTGAGGAATCCAAATGGTCCTGAGGGTCCCAAAAATGGATTCACGAACACAAAAATGCATTGAGGGATCCAAAAATGTATTTTGGAACCCAGAAATGGTTTGAAGGACCAGGAAATGGATTGAGGGAACCAAAAAAGGATTGAGGGATACAAAAACGGGGTGAGGAACCCAAAAATGGATGGATTTAGGGACCCAAAAATGGATTGACGAACTCAAAAATAGATCGAGGGACCAAAAAATAAATTGAGGAACACAAAAATTGATCGAGGAACTCCAAAATAGGTTGAGGGACCAAAAAATGGATTGAGGAACCCAAAAATGGATTGAGGGAACCCAAAAATGGGCTGAAGAACCATAAACGGATTGAGGGACCCAAAAATGGATTGAAGGACCCAGAAAAGTTTTGAGGAACCCCAAAGTTGTCTGTGGGACCCAAGAACGGATTAAGGAACACAAAAATGGATTTAGGAACCCAAAAATGGCTTAGGGACCAAAAAAATGGATTGAGGAAGCCAAAAATGGATTGAGGGACCCAAAAAATGGATTGAGGGGCCCAAAAATGGATTGACGAACTCAAAAATAGGTCGAGGGACCAAAAAATAAAGTGAGGAACACAAAAATTGATTGAGGAACTCCAAAATGGATTGAGGGAACAAAAACTGGATTGAAAGGCCCAACAACGGATTGAGGAAACCAAAACTGGTTTGAGTGACACAAAAATGGGCTGAGGAACCCAAAAATGGATTGAGGAACCCCAAAAAAACATTGGGAGGCCCAAAAATGGATTGAGGAATCCAAAAATGGATTGAGGAATCTAAAAATGATTGAGGTACCCCAAAATAAATAGAGGAACCCAAAAATGCATAGAGGAACACAAAAATGGTTTGAGGAACCCAAAAATGGGATGAGGAACCCAAAAATAGATTGAGTGAGGAAGAAAAGGATTGAAGAACTAAAAAATGGATTGAGGAACACAAAAATGGATTGAGGAACCCAAAACTGGATTGAGGAACTTAAAAATGGATTGAGGAACCGAAAAATGGGCCGAGGGATCAAAAAATGGTTTGTGGAACCCGAAAATAGATTTAGGAACCAAAAATGGATTGAGGGACCCAAAAAATGGATTGAGGAACTTAAAAATGGATTGAGGAACCGAAAAATGGGCTGAAGAACCATAAAATGGATTGAAGGACCCAAAAATGGATTGAGGGCCAATAAAATGGATTGAAGAACCCAGAAAAGTTTTGAGGAACCCCAAAATTGTCTGTGGGACCCAAGAATGGATTGAGGAACACAAAAATGGATTTAGGAACCCAAAAATCACTTAGGGACCAAAAAAATGGATTGAGGAAGCAAAAAATTGATTGAGGAAGCCAAAATGGATTCAGGGACCAAAAAATGGATTGAGGGGCCCAAAAATGGATTGACGAATTCAAAAATAGGTCGAGGGACCAAAAAATAACGTGAGGAACATGAAAATTAATCGTGGAACTCCAAAATGGATTGAGGGACCAAAAAATAGGTTGAAAGGCCCAATAATGAATTGAGGAAACCAAAAATGGTTTGAGGGACACAAAAATGGGCTGAGGAACCCAAAAATGGATTGAGGAACCCCAAAACAGATTGGGAGGCCCAAAAAAGGATTGAGGAATACAAAAATGGGATGAGGGATCAAGAAATGGATTGAGGTATCCCAAAATAGATAAAGGAACACAAAAATGGTTTGAGGAACCCAAAAATTGGATGAGGAACACAAAAATAGTTTGAGTGTCACAAAAAATGGATTGAAGAACCAAAAAATGTATTGAGAAACACAAAAATGGATTGAGGAATCCAAAAATGGATTGAACCCAAAATTGGATCGAGGAACTTAAAAATGGATTTAGGAACAGAAAAATGGGCTGGGGGATCAAAAAATGGATTGAGGAACCCGAAAATAGATTGAGGAACCAAAAATGGATCGAGGGACCCAAAAATGGATTGAGGAACCAAAAACTCGATTGAGGGACCCAAAAAATGGATTGAGGGGCCCCAAAATGGATTGACGAACTCAAAAATAGGTCGAGGGACCAAAAAATAAAGTGAGGAACACAAAAATTGGTTGAGGAACTCCAAAATGGATTGAAGGAACAAAAACTGGATTGAAAAGCCCAACAATGGATTGAGGAAACCAAAACCGGTTTGAGTGACACAAAAATGGGCTGAGGAACCCAAAAATGGATTGAGGAACCCAAAAAAAACATTGGGAGGTCCAAAAATGGATTGAAGAATCCAAAAATGGATTGAGGAATCTAAAACTGATTGAAGTAACCCAAAATACATAGAGGAACCCAAAAATGCATAGAGGAACACAAAAATGGTTTGAAGAAGCCAAAAATGGGATGAGGAACCCAAAAATAGATTGAGTGAGGAAAAAAAGGATTGAAGAACCAAAAAATGGATTGAGGAACACAAAAATGGATTGAGGAACCCAAAAATGGATTGAGGGACCCAAAAATGGCTAGAGGGACCCAAAAATGGATTCAGGGACCCAAAAACGGACTGACACATAAAATGGATTGAGGAAACAAAAAATAGATTGAGGAGCCCCAAAACGGATTGATGAAACCAAAAATGGGCTGAAGAACCACAAAATGCCTTGAGGGACCCAAAAATGGATTGGAGGACCCAAAAAAGGATTGAGGGACAATAAAATGGATTGAGGAAACCAAAAACAGATTGGGAGGCTCAAAAATGGTTTGAGGAATCCAAAAATGGATTGAGGAACCCATAAGTAGGCTAAGGAAACCAAAAATGGATTGAGGGACCAAAAAACTGATGGAGGAAACCAAAAATGGGCTGAGGGAGCCCAAAAACGGATTGAAGAACCAGAAAATGGATTGAGGAACCCAAAAATGGATTCAGGGTCCAGAAAATGGATTGACGAAGCCAAAAATGGATTGAGGAACCCAAACATGGATTGAGGAACCCAAACATTGATTGAGGAACCCAAAAATGGATTGCAGGACGCAGAAATGGATTGAGGGACCCAAAAAACGATTGAGGAACCGAAAACTGGATTGAGGAACCCCAAAATAGGCCGAGGGACACAAAAATAAAGTGAGGGACCAAAAATTGATCGAGGAACCCAAAGTGCATTGAAAGGCAATAAAATGGATTGAGGAACACAAAAATGGATTGAAACACCCAAAAAGGGATTGAGAGGCCCAAAAATGGTTTGAGGGACCTAAAAATGTATTTTGGAACCCAGAAACGGTTCGAAGGACCCAGAAATGGATTGAGGGAACCAAAAATGGATTGAGGGATACTAAAATTGGCTGACGAACCCAAAAATGGATTGAGGAACCCAAAACCAGATTGGGACGCCCAAAAATGGATGGATGAACCCAAAAATGGAATGAGGAACCCAAAAAAGGATTTAGGGATCCAAAAGTGGATTGACGATCCCAAAATGGATTGACGAACCCAAAAATAGGCCAAGGGACCCAAAAATAAAGCGAGGAACCAAAAATTTATCGAGGAACCCAAAAATGGATTGAGGAACACAAAAATGGATTGAGGAACACAAAAATGGATTGAAACATCCAAAAATGGATTGAGGAACCCAAAACCAGATTGGGAGGCCCAAAAAAGGATTGAGGAATCAAAAAATGGATTGAGGAATCTAAACATGGATTGAGGTATCCCAAAATAGATAAAGGAATCCAAAAATGGTTTGAGGAACCCAAAAATTGGATGAGGAACACAAAAATAGTTGGAGTGACACAAAAAATGGATTGAAGAACCAAAAAATGTATTGAGGAACCCAAAAATGGATTGAGGAATCCAAAATGGTCTGAGGGACCCAAAAATGGATTCACGAACACAAAAATGCATTGAGGGATCCAAAAATGTATTTTGGAACCCAGAAATGGTTCGAAGGACCAGGAAATGGATTGAGGGAACCAAAAAAGGATTGAGGGATACAAAAACGGGGTGAGGAACCCAAAAATGGATGGATTTAGGGACCCAAAAATGGATTGACGAACTCAAAAATAGATCGGGGGACCAAAAAATAAATTGAGGAACACAAAAATTGATCGAGGAACTCCAAAATGGATTGAGGGACCAAAAAATGGATTGAGGAACCCAAAAATGGATTGAGGGAACCCAAAAATGGGCTGAAGAACCATAAATGGATTGAGGGACCCAAAAATGGATTGAAGGACCCAAAAATGGATTGAGGGACAAAAAATGGATTGAAGAACCCAGAAAAGTTTTGAGGAACCCCAAAATTGTCTGTGGGACCCAAGAACGGATTAAGGAACACAAAAATGGATTTAGGAACGCAAAAATGGCTTAGGGACCAAAAAAATGGATTGAGGAAGCCAAAAATGGATTGAGGGACCCAAAAAATGGATTGAGGGGCCCAAAAATGGATTGACGAACTCAAAAATAGGTCGAGGGACCAAAAAATAAAGTGAGGAACACAAAAATTGATTGAGGAACTCCAAAATGGATTGAGGGAACAAAAACTGGATTGAAAGGCCCAACAACGGATTGAGGAAACCAAAACTGGTTTGAGTGACACAAAAATGGGCTGAGGAACCCAAAAATGGATTGAGGAACCCCAAAAAACATTGGGAGGCCTAAAAAATGGATTGAGGAATCCAAAAATGGATTGAGGAATCTAAAAATGATTGAGGTACCCCAAAATAAATAGAGGAACCCAAAAATGCATAGAGGAACACAAAAATGGTTTGAGGAACCCAAAAATGGGATGAGGAACCCAAAAATAGATTGAGTGAGGAAGAAAAGGATTGAAGAACTAAAAAATGGATTGAGGAACACAAAAATGGATTGAGGAACCCAAAACCGGATTGAGGAACTTAAAAATGGATTGAGGAACCGAAAAATGGCCCGAGGGATCAAAAAATGGTTTGAGGAAACCGAAAATAGATTTAGGAACCAAAAATGGATTGAGGGACCCAAAAAATGGATTGAGGAACATAAAAATGGATTGAGGAACCGAAAAATGGGCTGAAGAACCATAAAATGGATTGAAGGACCCAAAAATGGATTGAGGAACCCAAAAATGGATTGAGGGAACCCAAAAATGGGCTGAAGAACCATAAATGGATTGAGGGACCCAAAAATGGATTGAAGGACCCAAAAATGGATTGAAGGACAAAAAATGGATTGAAGAACCCAGAAAAGTTTTGAGGAACCCCAAAATTGTCTGTGGGACCCAAGAACGGATTAAGGAACACAAAAATGGATTTAGGAACCCAAAAATGGCTTAGGGACCAAAAAAATGGATTGAGGAAGCCAAAAATGGATTGAGGGACCCAAAAAGTGGATTGAGGGGCCCAAAAATGGATTGACGAACTCAAAAATAGGTCGAGGGATCAAAAAATGGATTGAGGAGCCCCAAAACGGATTGACGAAACCAAAAATGGGCTGAAGAACCACAAAATGCCTTGAGGGACCCAAAAATGGATTGGAGGACCCAAAAAAGGATTGAGGGACAATAAAATGGATTGAGGAAACCAAAAACAGATTGGGAGGCTCAAAAATGGTTTGAGGAATCCAAAAATGGATTGAGGAACCCATAAGTAGGCTAAGGAAACCAAAAATGGATTGAGGGACCAAAAAACTGATGGAGGAAACCAAAAATGGGCTGAGGGAGCCCAAAAACGGATTGAAGAACCAGAAAATGGATTGAGGAACCCAAAAATGGATTCAGGGACCAGAAACTGGATTGACGAAGCCAAAAATGGATTGAGGAACCCAAACATGGATTGAGGAGCCCAAACATTGATTGAGGAACCCAAAAATGGATTGCAGGACGCAGAAATGGATTGAGGGACCCAAAAAACGATTGAGGAACCGAAAACTGGATTGAGGAACCCCAAAATAGGCCGAGGGACACAAAAATAAAGTGAGGGAACAAAAATTGATCGAGGAACCCAAAGTGCATTGAAAGGCAATAAAATGGATTGAGGAACACAAAAATGGATTGAAACACGCAAAAAGGGATTGAGAGGCCCAAAAATGGTTTGAGGGACCTAAAAATGTATTTTGGAACCCAGAAACGGTTCGAAGGACCCAGAAATGGATTGAGGGAACCAAAAATGGATTGAGGGATACTAAAATTGGCTGACGAACCCAAAAATGGATTGAGGGACCCAAAAAATGGATTGAGGGGCCCAAAAATGGATTGACGAACTCAAAAATAGGTCGAGGGACCAAAAAATAAAGTGAGGAACACAAAAATTGGTTGAGGAACTCCAAAATGGATTGAGGGAACAAAAACTGGATTGAAAGGCCCAACAACGGATTGAGGAAACCAAAACTGGTTTGAGTGACACAAAAATGGGCTGAGGAACCCAAAAATGGATTGAGGAACCCCAAAAAAACATTGGGAGGCCCAAAAATGGATTGAGGAATCCAAAAATGGATTGAGGAATCTAAAAATGATTGAGGTACCCCAAAATAAATAGAGGAACCCAAAAATGCATAGAGGAACACAAAAATGGTTTGAGGAACCCAAAAATGGGATGAGGAACCCAAAAATAGATTGAGTGAGGAAGAAAAGGATTGAAGAACTAAAAAATGGATTGAGGAACACAAAAATGGATTGAGGAACCCAAAACTGGATTGAGGAACTTAAAAATGGATTGAGGAACCGAAAAATGGCCCGAGGGATCAAAAAATGGTTTGAGGAACCCGAAAATAGATTTAGGAACCAAAAATGGATTGAGGGACCCAAAAAATGGATTGAGGAACATAAAAATGTATTGAGGAACCGAAAAATGGGCTGAAGAACCATAAAATGGATTGAAGGACCCAAAAATGGATTGAGGGCCAATAAAATGGATTGAAGAACCTAGAAAAGTTTTGAGGAACCCCAAAATTGTCTGTGGGACCCAAGAATGGATTGAGGAACACAAAAATGGATTTAGGAACCCAAAAATCACTTAGGGAACAAAAAAATGGATTGAGGAAGCCAAAAATTGATTGAGGAAGCCAAAATGGATTGAGGGACCAAAAAATGGATTGAGGGGCCCAAAAATGGATTGACGAACTCAAAAATAGGTCGAGGGACCAAAAAATAATGTGAGGAACACGAAAATTAATCGTGGAACTCCAAAATGGATTGAGGGACCAAAAAATAGATTGAAAGGCCCAAAAATGAATTGAGGAAACCAAAAATGGTTTGAGGGACACAAAAATGGGCTGAGGAACCCAAAAATGGATTGAGGAACCCCAAAACAGATTGGGAGGCCCAAAAATGGATTGACGAACTCAAAAATAGGTCGAGGGATCAAAAAATGGATTGAGGAGCCCCAAAACGGATTGACGAAACCAAAAATGGGCTGAAGAACCACAAAATGCCTTGAGGGACCCAAAAATGGATTGGAGGACCCAAAAAAGGATTGAGGGACAATAAAATGGATTGAGGAAACCAAAAACAGATTGGGAGGCTCAAAAATGGTTTGAGGAATCCAAAAATGGATTGAGGAACCCATAAGTAGGCTAAGGAAACCAAAAATGGATTGAGGGATCAAAAAACTGATGGAGGAAACCAAAAATGGGCTGAGGGAGCCCAAAAACGGATTGAAGAACCAGAAAATGGATTGAGGAACCCAAAAATGGATTCAGGGACCAGAAAATGGATTGACGAAGCCAAAAATGGATTGAGGAACCCAAACATGGATTGAGGAACCCAAACATTGATTGAGGAACCCAAAAATGGATTGCAGGACGCAGAAATGGATTGAGGGACCCAAAAAACGGTTGAGGAACCGAAAACTGGATTGAGGAACCCCAAAATAGGCCGAGGGACACAAAAATAAAGTGAGGGACCAAAAATTGATCGAGGAACCCAAAGTGCATTGAAAGGCAATAAAATGGCTTGAGGAACACAAAAATGGATTGAAACACCCAAAAAGGGATTGAGAGGCCCAAAAATGGTTTGAGGGACCTAAAAATGTATTTTGGAACCCAGAAAGGGTTCGAAGGACCCAGAAATGGATTGAGGGAACCAAAAATGGATTGAGGGATACTAAAATTGGCTGACGAACCCAAAAATGGATTGAGGAACCCAAAACCAGATTGGGACGCCCAAAAATGGATGGATGAACCCAAAAATGGAATGAGGAACCCAAAAAAGGATTTAGGGATCCAAAAGTGGATTGACGATCCCAAAATGGATTGACGAACCCAAAAATAGGCCAAGGGACCCAAAAATAAAGCGAGGAACCAAAAATTTATCGAGGAACCCAAAAATGGATTGAGGGTCAAAAAAATGGATTGAGGAACACAAAAATGGATTGAAACATCCAAAAATGGATTGAGGAACCCAAAACCAGATTGGGAGGCCCAAAAAAGGATTGAGGAATCAAAAAATGGATTGAGGAATCTAAACATGGATTGAGGTATCCCAAAATAGATAAAGGAATCCAAAAATGGTTTGAGGAACCCAAAAATTGGATGAGGAACACAAAAATAGTTTGAGTGACACAAAAAATGGATTGAAGAACCAAAAAATGTATTGAGGAACCCAAAAATGGATTGAGGAATCCAAAATGGTCTGAGGGACCCAAAAATGGATTCACGAACACAAAAATGCATTGAGGGATCCAAAAATGTATTCTGGAACCCAGAAATGGTTCGAAGGACCAGGAAATGGATTGAGGGAACCAAAAAAGGATTGAGGGATACAAAAAAGGGGTGAGGAACCCAAAAATGGATGGATTTAGGGACCCAAAAATGGATTGACGAACTCAAAAATAGATCGAGGGACCAAAAAATAAAGTGAGGAACACAAAAATTGATCGAGGAACTCCAAAATAGATTGAGGGACCAAAAAATGGATTGAGGAACCCAAAAGTGGATTGAGGGAACCCAAAAATGGGCTGAAGAACCATAAATGGATTGAGGGACCCAGAAATGGATTGAAGGACCCAAAAATGGATTGAGGGACAAAAAATGGATTGAAGAACCCAGAAAAGTTTTGAGGAACCCCAAAATTGTCTGTGGGACCCAAGAACGGATTGAGGAACACAAAAATGGATTTAGGAACGCAAAAATGGCTTAGGGACCAAAAAAATGGATTGAGGAAGCCAAAAATGGATTGAGGGCCCCCAAAAATGGATTGAGGGGCCCAAAAATGGATTGACGAACTCAAAAATAGGTCGAGGGACCAAAAAATAAAGTGAGGAACACAAAAATTGATTGAGGAACTCCAAAATGGATTGAGGGAACAAAAAATGGATTGAGAGGCCCAACAATGGATTGAGGAAACCAAAACTGGTTTGAGTGACACAAAAATGGGCTGAGGAACCCAAAAATGGATTGAGGAACCCAAAAAAAACATTGGGAGGCCCAAAAATGGATTGAGGAATCCAGAAATGTATTGAGGAATCTAAAAATGATTGAGGTACCCCAAAATAAATAGAGGAACCCAAAAATGCATAGAGGAACACAAAAATGGTTTGAGGAACCCAAAAATGGGATGAGGAACCCAAAAATAGATTGAGTGAGGAAAAAAAGGATTGAAGAACCAAAAAATGGATTGAGGAACACAAAAATGGATTGAGGAACCCAAAACTGGATTGAGGAACTTAAAAATGGATTGAGGAACCGAAAAATGGGCTGAGGGATCAAAAAATGGTTTGAGGAACCCGAAAATAGATTTAGGAACCAAAAATGGATTGAGGGACCCAAAAATGGATTGAGGAACTTAAAAATGGATTGAGGAACCGAAAAATGGGCTGAAGAACCATAAAATGGATTGAGGGACCCAAAAATGGATTGAAGGACCCAATAATGGATTGAGGGCCAATAAAATGGATTGAAGAACCCAGAAAAATTTTGAGGAACCCCAAAATTGTCTGTGGGACCCAAGAATGGATTGAGGAACACAAAAATGGATTTAGGAACCCAAAAATCACTTAGGGAACAAAAAAATGGATTGAGGAAGCCAAAAATTGATTGAGGAAGCCAAAATGGATTCAGGGACCAAAAAATGGATTGAGGGGCCCAAAAATGGATTGACGAACTCAAAAATAGGTCGAGGGACCAAAAAATAATGTGAGGAACACGAAAATTAATCGTGGAACTCCAAAATGGATTGAGAGACCAAAAAATAGATTGAAAGGCCCAAAAATGAATTGAGGAAACCAAAACTGGTTTGAGTGACACAAAAATGGGCTGAGGAACCCAAAAATGGATTGAGGAACCCCAAAACAGATTGGGAGGCCCAAAAATGGATTGACGTACTCAAAAATAGGTCGAGGGAACAAAAAATAAAGTGAGGATCACAAAAATTGATTGAGGAACTCCAAAATGGATTGAGGGAACAAAAACTGGATTGAAAGGCCCAACAATGGATTGAGGAATCCAAAACTGGTTTGAGTGACACAAAAATGGGCTGAGGAACCCAAAAATGGATTGAGGAACCCAAAAAAAACATTGGGAGGCCCAAAAATGGATTGAGGAATCCAGAAATGTATTGAGGAATCTAAAAATGATTGAGGTACCCCAAAATAAATAGAGGAACCCAAAAATGCATAGAGGAACACAAAAATGGTTTGAGGAACCCAAAAATGGGATGAGGAACCCAAAAATAGATTGAGTGAGGAAAAAAAGGATTGAAGAACCAAAAAATGGATTGAGGAACACAAAAATGGATTGAGGAACCCAAAACTGGATTGAGGAACTTAAAAATGGATTGAGGAACCGAAAAATGGGCTGAGGGATCAAAAAATGGTTTGAGGAACCCGAAAATAGATTTAGGAACCAAAAATGGATTGAGGGACCCAAAAATGGATTGAGGAACTTAAAAATGGATTGAGGAACCGAAAAATGGGCTGAAGAACCATAAAATGGATTGAGGGACCCAAAAATGGATTGAAGGACCCAAAAATGGATTGAGGGCCAATAAAATGGATTGAAGAACCCAGAAAAGTTTTGAGGAACCCCAAAATTGTCTGTGGGACCCAAGAATGGATTGAGGAACACAAAAATGGATTTAGGAACCCAAAAATCACTTAGGGAACAAAAAAATGGATTGAGGAAGCCAAAAATTGATTGAGGAAGCCAAAATGGATTCAGGGACCAAAAAATGGATTGAGGGGCCCAAAAATGGATTGACGAACTCAAAAATAGGTCGAGGGACCAAAAAATAATGTGAGGAACACGAAAATTAATCGTGGAACTCCAAAATGGATTGAGGGACCAAAAAATAGATTGAAAGGCCCAAAAATGAATTGAGGAAACCAAAACTGGTTTGAGTGACACAAAAATGGGCTGAGGAACCCAAAAATGGATTGAGGAACCCCAAAACAGATTGGGAGGCCCAAAAATGGATTGACGAACTCAAAAATAGGTCGAGGGATCAAAAAATGGATTGAGGAGCCCCAAAACGGATTGACGAAACCAAAAATGGGCTGAAGAACAACAAAATGCCTTGAGGGACCCAAAAATGGATTGGAGGACCCAAAAAAGGATTGAGGGACAATAAAATGGATTGAGGAAACCAAAAACAGATTGGGAGGCTCAAAAATGGTTTGAGGAATCCAAAAATGGATTGAGGAACCCATAAGTAGGCTAAGGAAACCAAAAATGGATTGAGGGATCAAAAAACTGATGGAGGAAACCAAAAATGGGCTGAGGGAGCCCAAAAACGGATTGAAGAACCAGAAAATGGATTAAGGAACCCAAAAATGGATTCAGGGACCAGAAAATGGATTGATGAAGCCAAAAATGGATTGAGGAACCCAAACATGGATTGAGGAACCCAAACATTGATTGAGGAACCCAAAAATGGATTGCAGGACGCAGAAATGGATTGAGAGACCCAAAAAACGATTGAGGAACCGAAAACTGGATTGAGGAACCCCAAAATAGGCCGAGGGACACAAAAATAAAGTGAGGGACCAAAAATTGATCGAGGAACCCAAAGTGCATTGAAAGGCAATAAAATGGATTGAGGAACACAAAAATGGATTGAAACACCCAAAAAGGGATTGAGAGGCCCAAAAATGGTTTGAGGGACCTAAAAATGTATTTTGGAACCCAGAAAGGGTTCGAAGGACCCAGAAATGGATTGAGGGAACCAAAAATGGATTGAGGGATACTAAAATTGGCTGACGAACCCAAAAATGGATTGAGGAACCCAAAACCAGATTGGGATGCCCAAAAATGGATGGATGAACCAAAAAATGGAATGAGGAACCCAAAAAAGGATTTAGGGATCCAAAAGTGGATTGACGATCCCAAAATGGATTGACGAACCCAAAAATAGGCCAAGGGACCCAAAAATAAAGCGAGGAACCAAAAATTTATCGAGGAACCCAAAAATGGATTGAGGGTCAAAAAAATGGATTGAGGAACACAAAAAAGGATTGAAACATCCAAAAATGGATTGAGGAACCCAAAACCAGATTGGGAGGCCCAAAAAAGGATTGAGGAATCAAAAAATGGATTGAGGAATCTAAACATGGATTGAGGTATCCCAAAATAGATAAAGGAATCCAAAAATGGTTTGAGGAACCCAAAAATTGGATGAGGAACACAAAAATAGTTTGAGTGACACAAAAAATGGATTGAAGAACAAAAAAATGTATTGAGGAACCCAAAAATGGATTGAGGAATCCAAAATGGTCTGAGGGACCCAAAAATGGATTCACGAACACAAAAATGCATTGAGGGATCCAAAAATGTATTCTGGAACCCAGAAATGGTTCGAAGGACCAGGAAATGGATTGAGGGAACCAAAAAAGGATTGAGGGATACAAAAAAGGGGTGAGGAACCCAAAAATGGATGGATTTAGGGACCCAAAAATGGATTGACGAACTCAAAAATAGATCGAGGGACCAAAAAATAAAGTGAGGAACACAAAAATTGATCGAGGAACTCCAAAATAGATTGAGGGACCAAAAAATGGATTGAGGAACCCAAAAGTGGATTGAGGGAACCCAAAAATGGGCTGAAGAACCATAAATGGATTGAGGGACCCAAAAATGGATTGAAGGACCCAAAAATGGATTGAGGGACAAAAAATGGATTGAAGAACCCAGAAAAGTTTTGAGGAACCCCAAAATTGTCTGTGGGACCCAAGAACGGATTGAGGAACACAAAAATGGATTTAGGAACGCAAAAATGGCTTAGGGACCAAAAAAATGGATTGAGGAAGCCAAAAATGGATTGAGGGCCCCCAAAAATGGATTGAGGGGCCCAAAAATGGATTGACGAACTCAAAAATAGGTCGAGGGACCAAAAAATAAAGTGAGGAACACAAAAATTGATTGAGGAACTCCAAAATGGATTGAGGGAACAAAAAATGGATTGAGAGGCCCAACAATGGATTGAGGAAACCAAAACTGGTTTGAGTGACACAAAAATGGGCTGAGGAACCCAAAAATGGATTGAGGAACCCAAAAAAAACATTGGGAGGCCCAAAAATGGATTGAGAAATCCAGAAATGTATTGAGGAATCTAAAAATGATTGAGGCACCCCAAAATAAATAGAGGAACCCAAAAATGCATAGAGGAACACAAAAATGGTTTGAGGAAGCCAAAAATGGGATGAGGAACCCAAAAATAGATTGAGTGAGGAAAAAAAGGATTGAAGAACCAAAAAATGGATTGAGGAACACAAAAATGGATTGAGGAACCCAAAACTGGATTGAGGAACTTAAAAATGGATTGAGGAACCGAAAAATGGGCTGAGGGATCAAAAAATGGTTTGAGGAACCCGAAAATAGATTTAGGAACCAAAAATGGATTGAGGAACTTAAAAATGGATTGAGGAACCGAAAAATGGGCTGAAGAACCATAAAATGGATTGAGGGACCCAAAAATGGATTGAAGGACCCAAAAATGGATTGAGGGCCAATAAAATGGATTGAAGAACCCAGAAAAGTTTTGAGGAACCCCAAAATTGTCTGTGGGACCCAAGAATGGATTGAGGAACACAAAAATGGATTTAGGAACCCAAAAATCACTTAGGGAACAAAAAAATGGATTGAGGAAGCCAAAAATTGATTGAGGAAGCCAAAATGGATTCAGGGACCAAAAAATGGATTGAGGGGCCCAAAAATGGATTGACGAACTCAAAAATAGGTCGAGGGACCAAAAAATAATGTGAGGAACACGAAAATTAATCGTGGAACTCCAAAATGGATTGAGGGACCAAAAAATAGATTGAAAGGCCCAAAAATGAATTGAGGAAACCAAAACTGGTTTGAGTGACACAAAAATGGGCTGAGGAACCCAAAAATGGATTGAGGAACCCCAAAACAGATTGGGAGGCCCAAAAATGGATTGACGAACTCAAAAATAGGTCGAGGGATCAAAAAATGGATTGAGGAGCCCCAAAACGGATTGACGAAACCAAAAATGGGCTGAAGAACCACAAAATGCCTTGAGGGACCCAAAAATGGATTGGAGGACCCAAAAAAGGATTGAGGGACAATAAAATGGATTGAGGAAACCAAAAACAGATTGGGAGGCTCAAAAATGGTTTGAGGAATCCAAAAATGGATTGAGGAACCCATAAGTAGGCTAAGGAAACCAAAAATGGATTGAGGGACCAAAAAGCTGATGGAGGAAACCAAAAATGGGATGAGGGAGCCCAAAAACGGATTGAAGAACCAGAAAATGGATTGAGGAACCCAAAAATGGATTCAGGGACCAGAAAATGGATTGACGAAGCCAAAAATGGATTGAGGAACCCAAACATGGATTGAGGAACCCAAACATTGATTGAGGAACCCAAAAATGGATTGCAGGACGCAGAAATGGATTGAGGGACCCAAAAAACGATTGAGGAACCGAAAACTGGATTGAGGAACCCCAAAATAGGCCGAGGGACACAAAAATAAAGTGAGGGACCAAAAATTGATCGAGGAACCCAAAGTGCATTGAAAGGCAATAAAATGGATTGAGGAACACAAAAATGGATTGAAACACCCAAAAAGGGATTGAGAGGCCCAAAAATGGTTTGAGGGACCTAAAAATGTATTTTGGAACCCAGAAACGGTTCGAAGGACCCAGAAATGGATTGAGGGAACCAAAAATGGATTGAGGGATACTAAAATTGGCTGACGAACCCAAAAATGGATTGAGGAACCCAAAACCAGATTGGGACGCCCAAAAATGGATGGATGAACCCAAAAATGGAATGAGGAACCCAAAAAAGGATTTAGGGATCCAAAAGTGGATTGACGATCCCAAAATGGATTGACGAACCCAAAAATAGGCCAAGGGACCCAAAAATAAAGCGAGGAACCAAAAATTTATCGAGGAACCCAAAAATGGATTGAGGGTCAAAAAAATGGATTGAGGAACACAAAAATGGATTGAAACATCCAAAAATGGATTGAGGAACCCAAAACCAGATTGGGAGGCCCAAAAAAGGATTGAGGAATCAAAAAATGGATTGAGGAATCTAAACATGGATTGAGGTATCCCAAAATAGATAAAGGAATCCAAAAATGGTTTGAGGAACCCAAAAATTGGATGAGGAACACAAAAATAGTTGGAGTGACACAAAAAATGGATTGAAGAACCAAAAAATGTATTGAGGAACCCAAAAATGGATTGAGGAATCCAAAATGGTCTGAGGGACCCAAAAATGGATTCACGAACACAAAAATGCATTGAGGGATCCAAAAATGTATTCTGGAACCCAGAAATGGTTCGAAGGACCAGGAAATGGATTGAGGGAACCAAAAAAGGATTGAGGGATACAAAAAAGGGGTGAGGAACCCAAAAAATGGATGGATTTAGGGACCCAAAAATGGATTGACGAACTCAAAAATAGATCGAGGGACCAAAAAATAAAGTGAGGAACACAAAAATTGATCGAGGAACTCCAAAATAGATTGAGGGACCAAAAAATGGATTGAGGAACCCAAAAGTGGATTGAGGGAACCCAAAAATGGGCTGAAGAACCATAAATGGATTGAGGGACCCAGAAATGGATTGAAGGACCCAAAAATGGATTGAGGGACAAAAAATGGATTGAAGAACCCAGAAAAGTTTTGAGGATCCCCAAAATTGTCTGTGGGACCCAAGAACGGATTGAGGAACACAAAAATGGATTTAGGAACGCAAAAATGGCTTAGGGACCAAAAAAATGGATTGAGGAAGCCAAAAATGGATTGAGGGACCCAAAAAATGGATTGAGGGGCCCAAAAATGGATTGACGAACTCAAAAATAGGTCGAGGGACCAAAAAATAAAGTGAGGAACACAAAAATTGATTGAGGAACTCCAAAATGGATTGAGGGAACAAAAAATGGATTGAGAGGCCCAACAATGGATTGAGGAAACCAAAACTGGTTTGAGTGACACAAAAATGGGCTGAGGAACCCAAAAATGGATTGAGGAACCCCAAAAAAACATTGGGAGGCCCAAAAATGGATTGAGGAATCCAGAAATGTATTGAGGAATCTAAAAATGATTGAGGTACCCCAAAATAAATAGAGGAACCCAAAAATGCATAGAGGAACACAAAAATGGTTTGAGGAAGCCAAAAATGGGATGAGGAACCCAAAAATAGATTGAGTGAGGAAAAAAAGGATTGAAGAACCAAAAAATGGATTGAGGAACACAAAAATGGATTGAGGAACCCAAAACTGGATTGAGGAACTTAAAAATGGATTGAGGAACCGAAAAATGGGCTGAGGGATCAAAAAATGGTTTGAGGAACCCGAAAATAGATTTAGGAACCAAAAATGGATTGAGGGACCCAAAAATGGATTGAGGAACTTAAAAATGGATTGAGGAACCGAAAAATGGGCTGAAGAACCATAAAATGGATTGAGGGACCCAAAAATGGATTGAAGGACCCAAAAATGGATTGAGGGCCAATAAAATGGATTGAAGAACCCAGAAAAGTTTTGAGGAACCCCAAAATTGTCTGTGGGACCCAAGAATGGATTGAGGAACACAAAAATGGATTTAGGAACCCAAAAATCACTTAGGGAACAAAAAAATGGATTGAGGAAGCCAAAAATTGATTGAGGAAGCCAAAATGGATTCAGGGACCAAAAAATGGATTGAGGGGCCCAAAAATGGATTGACGAACTCAAAAATAGGTCGAGGGACCAAAAAATAATGTGAGGAACACGAAAATTAATCGTGGAACTCCAAAATGGATTGAGGGACCAAAAAATAGATTGAAAGGCCCAAAAATGAATTGAGGAAACCAAAACTGGTTTGAGTGACACAAAAATGGGCTGAGGAACCCAAAAATGGATTGAGGAACCCCAAAACAGATTGGGAGGCCCAAAAATGGATTGACGAACTCAAAAATAGGTCGAGGGATCAAAAAATGGATTGAGGAGCCCCAAAACGGATTGACGAAACCAAAAATGGGCTGAAGAACCACAAAATGCCTTGAGGGACCCAAAAATGGATTGGAGGACCCAAAAAAGGATTGAGGGACAATAAAATGGATTGAGGAAACCAAAAACAGATTGGGAGGCTCAAAAATGGTTTGAGGAATCCAAAAATGGATTGAGGAACCCATAAGTAGGCTAAGGAACCCAAAAATGGATTCAGGGACCAGAAAATGGATTGATGAAGCCAAAAATGGATTGAGGAACCCAAACATGGATTGAGGAACCCAAACATTGATTGAGGAACCCAAAAATGGATTGCAGGACGCAGAAATGGATTGAGGGACCCAAAAAACGATTGAGGAACCGAAAACTGGATTGAGGAACCCCAAAATAGGCCGAGGGACACAAAAATAAAGTGAGGGACCAAAAATTGATCGAGGAACCCAAAGTGCATTGAAAGGCAATAAAATGGATTGAGGAACACAAAAATGGATTGAAACACCCAAAAAGGGATTGAGAGGCCCAAAAATGGTTTGAGGGACCTAAAAATGTATTTTGGAACCCAGAAAGGGTTCGAAGGACCCAGAAATGGATTGAGGGAACCAAAAATGGATTGAGGGATACTAAAATTGGCTGACGAACCCAAAAATGGATTGAGGAACCCAAAACCAGATTGGGATGCCCAAAAATGGATGGATGAACCAAAAAATGGAATGAGGAACCCAAAAAAGGATTTAGGGATCCAAAAGTGGATTGACGATCCCAAAATGGATTGACGAACCCAAAAATAGGCCAAGGGACCCAAAAATAAAGCGAGGAACCAAAAATTTATCGAGGAACCCAAAAATGGATTGAGGGTCAAAAAAATGGATTGAGGAACACAAAAATGGATTGAAACATCCAAAAATGGATTGAGGAACCCAAAACCAGATTGGGAGGCCCAAAAAAGGATTGAGGAATCAAAAAATGGATTGAGGAATCTAAACATGGATTGAGGTATCCCAAAATAGATAAAGGAATCCAAAAATGGTTTGAGGAACCCAAAAATTGGATGAGGAACACAAAAATAGTTTGAGTGACACAAAAAATGGATTGAAGAACCAAAAAATGTATTGAGGAACCCAAAAATGGATTGAGGAATCCAAAATGGTCTGAGGGACCCAAAAATGGATTCACGAACACAAAAATGCATTGAGGGATCCAAAAATGTATTCTGGAACCCAGAAATGGTTCGAAGGACCAGGAAATGGATTGAGGGAACCAAAAAAGGATTGAGGGATACAAAAAAGGGGTGAGGAACCCAAAAATGGATGGATTTAGGGACCCAAAAATGGATTGACGAACTCAAAAATAGATCGAGGGACCAAAAAATAAAGTGAGGAACACAAAAATTGATCGAGGAACTCCAAAATAGATTGAGGGACCAAAAAATGGATTGAGGAACCCAAAAGTGGATTGAGGGAACCCAAAAATGGGCTGAAGAACCATAAATGGATTGAGGGACCCAAAAATGGATTGAAGGACCCAAAAATGGATTGAGGGACAAAAAATGGATTGAAGAACCCAGAAAAGTTTTGAGGAACCCCAAAATTGTCTGTGGGACCCAAGAACGGATTGAGGAACACAAAAATGGATTTAGGAACGCAAAAATGGCTTAGGGACCAAAAAAATGGATTGAGGAAGCCAAAAATGGATTGAGGGCCCCCAAAAATGGATTGAGGGGCCCAAAAATGGATTGACGAACTCAAAAATAGGTCGAGGGACCAAAAAATAAATGAGGAACACAAAAATTGATTGAGGAACTCCAAAATGGATTGAGGGAACAAAAAATGGATTGAGAGGCCCAACAATGGATTGAGGAAACCAAAACTGGTTTGAGTGACACAAAAATGGGCTGAGGAACCCAAAAATGGATTGAGGAACCCAAAAAAAACATTGGGAGGCCCAAAAATGGATTGAGGAATCCAGAAATGTATTGAGGAATCTAAAAATGATTGAGGCACCCCAAAATAAATAGAGGAACCCAAAAATGCATAGAGGAACACAAAAATGGTTTGAGGAAGCCAAAAATGGGATGAGGAACCCAAAAATAGATTGAGTGAGGAAAAAAAGGATTGAAGAACCAAAAAATGGATTGAGGAACACAAAAATGGATTGAGGAACCCAAAACTGGATTGAGGAACTTAAAAATGGATTGAGGAACCGAAAAATGGGCTGAGGGATCAAAAAATGGTTTGAGGAACCCGAAAATAGATTTAGGAACCAAAAATGGATTGAGGGACCCAAAAATGGATTGAGGAACTTAAAAATGGATTGAGGAACCGAAAAATGGGCTGAAGAACCATAAAATGGATTGAGGGACCCAAAAATGGATTGAAGGACCCAAAAATGGATTGAGGGCCAATAAAATGGATTGAAGAACCCAGAAAAGTTTTGAGGAACCCCAAAATTGTCTGTGGGACCCAAGAATGGATTGAGGAACACAAAAATGGATTTAGGAACCCAAAAATCACTTAGGGAACAAAAAAATGGATTGAGGAAGCCAAAAATTGATTGAGGAAGCCAAAATGGATTCAGGGACCAAAAAATGGATTGAGGGGCCCAAAAATGGATTGACGAACTCAAAAATAGGTCGAGGGACCAAAAAATAATGTGAGGAACACGAAAATTAATCGTGGAACTCCAAAATGGATTGAGGGACCAAAAAATAGATTGAAAGGCCCAAAAATGAATTGAGGAAACCAAAACTGGTTTGAGTGACACAAAAATGGGCTGAGGAACCCAAAAATGGATTGAGGAACCCCAAAACAGATTGGGAGGCCCAAAAATGGATTGACGAACTCAAAAATAGGTCGAGGGATCAAAAAATGGATTGAGGAGCCCCAAAACGGATTGACGAAACCAAAAATGGGCTGAAGAACAACAAAATGCCTTGAGGGACCCAAAAATGGATTGGAGGACCCAAAAAAGGATTGAGGGACAATAAAATGGATTGAGGAAACCAAAAACAGATTGGGAGGCTCAAAAATGGTTTGAGGAATCCAAAAATGGATTGAGGAACCCATAAGTAGGCTAAGGAAACCAAAAATGGATTGAGGGACCAAAAAATTGATGGAGGAAACCAAAAATGGGCTGAGGGAGCCCAAAAACGGATTGAAGAACCAGAAAATGGATTGAGGAACCCAAAAATGGATTCAGGGACCAGAAAATGGATTGACGAAGCCAAAAATGGATTGAGGAACCCAAACATGGATTGAGGAACCCAAACATTGATTGAGGAACCCAAAAATGGATTGCAGGACGCAGAAATGGATTGAGGGACCCAAAAAACGATTGAGGAACCGAAAACTGGATTGAGGAACCCCAAAATAGGCCGAGGGACACAAAAATAAAGTGAGGGACCAAAAATTGATCGAGGAACCCAAAGTGCATTGAAAGGCAATAAAATGGATTGAGGAACACAAAAATGGATTGAAACACCCAAAAAGGGATTGAGAGGCCCAAAAATGGTTTGAGGGACCTAAAAATGTATTTTGGAACCCAGAAACGGTTCGAAGGACCCAGAAATGGATTGAGGGAACCAAAAATGGATTGAGGGATACTAAAATTGGCTGACGAACCCAAAAATGGATTGAGGAACCCAAAACCAGATTGGGACGCCCAAAAATGGATGGATGAACCCAAAAAATGGAATGAGGAACCCAAAAAAGGATTTAGGGATCCAAAAGTGGATTGACGATCCCAAAATGGATTGACGAACCCAAAAATAGGCCAAGGGACCCAAAAATAAAGCGAGGAACCAAAAATTTATCGAGGAACCCAAAAATGGATTGAGGGTCAAAAAAATGGATTGAGGAACACAAAAATGGATTGAAACATCCAAAAATGGATTGAGGAACCCAAAACCAGATTGGGAGGCCCAAAAAAGGATTGAGGAATCAAAAAATGGATTGAGGAATCTAAACATGGATTGAGGTATCCCAAAATAGATAAAGGAATCCAAAAATGGTTTGAGGAACCCAAAAATTGGATGAGGAACACAAAAATAGTTGGAGTGACACAAAAAATGGATTGAAGAACCAAAAAATGTATTGAGGAACCCAAAAATGGATTGAGGAATCCAAAATGGTCTGAGGGACCCAAAAATGGATTCACGAACACAAAAATGCATTGAGGGATCCAAAAATGTATTCTGGAACCCAGAAATGGTTCGAAGGACCAGGAAATGGATTGAGGGAACCAAAAAAGGATTGAGGGATACAAAAAAGGGGTGAGGAACCCAAAAAATGGATGGATTTAGGGACCCAAAAATGGATTGACGAACTCAAAAATAGATCGAGGGACCAAAAAATAAAGTGAGGAACACAAAAATTGATCGAGGAACTCCAAAATAGATTGAGGGACCAAAAAATGGATTGAGGAACCCAAAAGTGGATTGAGGGAACCCAAAAATGGGCTGAAGAACCATAAATGGATTGAGGGACCCAAAAATGGATTGAAGGACCCAAAAATGGATTGAGGGACAAAAAATGGATTGAAGAACCCAGAAAAGTTTTGAGGATCCCCAAAATTGTCTGTGGGACCCAAGAACGGATTGAGGAACACAAAAATGGATTTAGGAACGCAAAAATGGCTTAGGGACCAAAAAAATGGATTGAGGAAGCCAAAAATGGATTGAGGGCCCCCAAAAATGGATTGAGGGGCCCAAAAATGGATTGACGAACTCAAAAATAGGTCGAGGGACCAAAAAATAAAGTGAGGAACACAAAAATTGATTGAGGAACTCCAAAATGGATTGAGGGAACAAAAAATGGATTGAGAGGCCCAACAATGGATTGAGGAAACCAAAACTGGTTTGAGTGACACAAAAATGGGCTGAGGAACCCAAAAATGGATTGAGGAACCCAAAAAAAACATTGGGAGGCCCAAAAATGGATTGAGGAATCCAGAAATGTATTGAGGAATCTAAAAATGATTGAGGTACCCCAAAATAAATAGAGGAACCCAAAAATGCATAGAGGAACACAAAAATGGTTTGAGGAAGCCAAAAATGGGATGAGGAACCCAAAAATAGATTGAGTGAGGAAAAAAAGGATTGAAGAACCAAAAAATGGATTGAGGAACACAAAAATGGATTGAGGAACCCAAAACTGGATTGAGGAACTTAAAAATGGATTGAGGAACCGAAAAATGGGCTGAGGGATCAAAAAATGGTTTGAGGAACCCGAAAATAGATTTAGGAACCAAAAATGGATTGAGGGACCCAAAAATGGATTGAGGAACTTAAAAATGGATTGAGGAACCGAAAAATGGGCTGAAGAACCATAAAATGGATTGAGGGACCCAAAAATGGATTGAAGGACCCAAAAATGGATTGAGGGCCAATAAAATGGATTGAAGAACCCAGAAAAGTTTTGAGGAACCCCAAAATTGTCTGTGGGACCCAAGAATGGATTGAGGAACACAAAAATGGATTTAGGAACCCAAAAATCACTTAGGGAACAAAAAAATGGATTGAGGAAGCCAAAAATTGATTGAGGAAGCCAAAATGGATTCAGGGACCAAAAAATGGATTGAGGGGCCCAAAAATGGATTGACGAACTCAAAAATAGGTCGAGGGACCAAAAAATAATGTGAGGAACACGAAAATTAATCGTGGAACTCCAAAATGGATTGAGGGACCAAAAAATAGATTGAAAGGCCCAAAAATGAATTGAGGAAACCAAAACTGGTTTGAGTGACACAAAAATGGGCTGAGGAACCCAAAAATGGATTGAGGAACCCCAAAACAGATTGGGAGGCCCAAAAATGGATTGACGAACTCAAAAATAGGTCGAGGGATCAAAAAATGGATTGAGGAGCCCCAAAACGGATTGACGAAACCAAAAATGGGCTGAAGAACCACAAAATGCCTTGAGGGACCCAAAAATGGATTGGAGGACCCAAAAAAGGATTGAGGGACAATAAAATGGATTGAGGAAACCAAAAACAGATTGGGAGGCTCAAAAATGGTTTGAGGAATCCAAAAATGGATTGAGGAACCCATAAGTAGGCTAAGGAAACCAAAAATGGATTGAGGGACCAAAAAATTGATGGAGGAAACCAAAAATGGGCTGAGGGAGCCCAAAAACGGATTGAAGAACCAGAAAATGGATTGAGGAACCCAAAAATGGATTCAGGGACCAGAAAATGGATTGACGAAGCCAAAAATGGATTGAGGAACCCAAACATGGATTGAGAAACCCAAACATTGATTGAGGAACCCAAAAATGGATTGCAGGACGCAGAAATGGATTGAGGGACCCAAAAAACGATTGAGGAACCGAAAACTGGATTGAGGAACCCCAAAATAGGCCGAGGGACACAAAAATAAAGTGAGGGACCAAAAATTGATCGAGGAACCCAAAGTGCATTGAAAGGCAATAAAATGGATTGAGGAACACAAAAATGGATTGAAACACCCAAAAAGGGATTGAGAGGCCCAAAAATGGTTTGAGGGACCTAAAAATGTATTTTGGAACCCAGAAACGGTTCGAAGGACCCAGAAATGGATTGAGGGAACCAAAAATGGATTGAGGGATACTAAAATTGGCTGACGAACCCAAAAATGGATTGAGGAACCCAAAACCAGATTGGGACGCCCAAAAATGGATGGATGAACCCAAAAATGGAATGAGGAACCCAAAAAAGGATTTAGGGATCCAAAAGTGGATTGACGATCCCAAAATGGATTGACGAACCCAAAAATAGGCCAAGGGACCCAAAAATAAAGCGAGGAACCAAAAATTTATCGAGGAACCCAAAAATGGATTGAGGGTCAAAAAAATGGATTGAGGAACACAAAAATGGATTGAAACATCCAAAAATGGATTGAGGAACCCAAAACCAGATTGGGAGGCCCAAAAAAGGATTGAGGAATCAAAAAATGGATTGAGGAATCTAAACATGGATTGAGGTATCCCAAAATAGATAAAGGAATCCAAAAATGGTTTGAGGAACCCAAAAATTGGATGAGGAACACAAAAATAGTTGGAGTGACACAAAAAATGGATTGAAGAACCAAAAAATGTATTGAGGAACCCAAAAATGGATTGAGGAATCCAAAATGGTCTGAGGGACCCAAAAATGGATTCACGAACACAAAAATGCATTGAGGGATCCAAAAATGTATTTTGGAACCCAGAAATGGTTCGAAGGACCAGGAAATGGATTGAGGGAACCAAAAAAGGATTGAGGGATACAAAAAAGGGGTGAGGAACCCAAAAATGGATGGATTTAGGGACCCAAAAATGGATTGACGAACTCAAAAATAGATCGAGGGACCAAAAAAAAAGTGAGGAACACAAAAATTGATCGAGGAACTCCAAAATAGATTGAGGGACCAAAAAATGGATTGAGGAACCCAAAAGTGGATTGAGGGAACCCAAAAATGGGCTGAAGAACCATAAATGGATTGAGGGACCCAGAAATGGATTGAAGGACCCAAAAATGGATTGAGGGACAAAAAATGGATTGAAGAACCCAGAAAATTCTTGAGGAACCCCAAAATTGTCTGTGGGACCCAAGAACGGATTGGGGAACACAAAAATGGATTTAGGAACGCAAAAATGGATAAGGGACCAAAAAAATGGATTGAGGAAGCCAAAAATGGATTGAGGGCCCCCAAAAATGGATTGAGGGGCCCAAAAATGGATTGACGAACTCAAAAATAGGTCGAGGGACCAAAAAATAAAGTGAGGAACACAAAAATTGATTGAGGAACTCCAAAATGGATTGAGGGAACAAAAACTGGATTGAAAGGCCCAACAATGGATTGAGGAAACCAAAACTGGTTTGAGTGACACAAAAATGGGCTGAGGAACCCAAAAATGGATTGAGGAACCCAAAAAAAACATTGGGAGGCCCAAAAATGGATTGAGGAATCCAGAAATGTATTGAGGAATCTAAAAATGATTGAGGTACCCCAAAATAAATAGAGGAACCCAAAAATGCATAGAGGAACACAAAAATGGTTTGAGGAAGCCAAAAATGGGATGAGGAACCCAAAAATAGATTGAGTGAGGAAAAAAAGGATTGAAGAACCAAAAAATGGATTGAGGAACACAAAAATGGATTGAGGAACCCAAAACTGGATTGAGGAACTTAAAAATGGATTGAGGAACCGAAAAATGGGCTGAGGGATCAAAAAATGGTTTGAGGAACCCGAAAATAGATTTAGGAACCAAAAATGGATTGAGGGACCCAAAAATGGATTGAGGAACTTAAAAATGGATTGAGGAACCGAAAAATGGGCTGAAGAACCATAAAATGGATTGAGGGACCCAAAAATGGATTGAAGGACCCAAAAATGGATTGAGGGCCAATAAAATGGATTGAAGAACCCAGAAAAGTTTTGAGGAACCCCAAAATTGTCTGTGGGACCCAAGAATGGATTGAGGAACACAAAAATGGATTTAGGAACCCAAAAATCACTTAGGGAACAAAAAAATGGATTGAGGAAGCCAAAAATGGATTCAGGGACCAAAAAATGGATTGAGGGGCCCAAAAATGGATTGACGAACTCAAAAATAGGTCGAGGGACCAAAAAATAATGTGAGGAACACGAAAATTAATCGTGGAACTCCAAAATGGATTGAGGGACCAAAAAATAGATTGAAAGGCCCAAAAATGAATTGAGGAAACCAAAACTGGTTTGAGTGACACAAAAATGGGCTGAGGAACCCAAAAATGGATTGAGGAACCCCAAAACAGATTGGGAGGCCCAAAAATGGATTGACGAACTCAAAAATAGGTCGAGGGATCAAAAAATGGATTGAGGAGCCCCAAAACGGATTGACGAAACC
This sequence comes from Dromococcyx pavoninus, assembly GCA_033558185.1. Lineage (NCBI taxonomy): Eukaryota > Metazoa > Chordata > Aves > Cuculiformes > Neomorphidae > Dromococcyx > Dromococcyx pavoninus. The sequence continues at coordinate 29,408 of JAUMJL010001932.1, forward strand.
AAAAATGGGCTGAAGAACAACAAAATGCCTTGAGGGACCCAAAAATGGATTGGAGGACCCAAAAAAGGATTGAGGGACAATAAAATGGATTGAGGAAACCAAAAACAGATTGGGAGGCTCAAAAATGGTTTGAGGAATCCAAAAATGGATTGAGGAACCCATAAGTAGGCTAAGGAAACCAAAAATGGATTGAGGGACCAAAAAATTGATGGAGGAAACCAAAAATGGGCTGAGGGAGCCCAAAAACGGATTGAAGAACCAGAAAATGGATTGAGGAACCCAAAAATGGATTCAGGGACCAGAAAATGGATTGACGAAGCCAAAAATGGATTGAGGAACCCAAACATGGATTGAGGAACCCAAACATTGATTGAGGAACCCAAAAATGGATTGCAGGACGCAGAAATGGATTGAGGGACCCAAAAAACGATTGAGGAACCGAAAACTGGATTGAGGAACCCCAAAATAGGCCGAGGGACACAAAAATAAAGTGAGGGACCAAAAATTGATCGAGGAACCCAAAGTGCATTGAAAGGCAATAAAATGGATTGAGGAACACAAAAATGGATTGAAACACCCAAAAAGGGATTGAGAGGCCCAAAAATGGTTTGAGGGACCTAAAAATGTATTTTGGAACCCAGAAACGGTTCGAAGGACCCAGAAATGGATTGAGGGAACCAAAAATGGATTGAGGGATACTAAAATTGGCTGACGAACCCAAAAATGGATTGAGGAACCCAAAACCAGATTGGGACGCCCAAAAATGGATGGATGAACCCAAAAAATGGAATGAGGAACCCAAAAAAGGATTTAGGGATCCAAAAGTGGATTGACGATCCCAAAATGGATTGACGAACCCAAAAATAGGCCAAGGGACCCAAAAATAAAGCGAGGAACCAAAAATTTATCGAGGAACCCAAAAATGGATTGAGGGTCAAAAAAATGGATTGAGGAACACAAAAATGGATTGAAACATCCAAAAATGGATTGAGGAACCCAAAACCAGATTGGGAGGCCCAAAAAAGGATTGAGGAATCAAAAAATGGATTGAGGAATCTAAACATGGATTGAGGTATCCCAAAATAGATAAAGGAATCCAAAAATGGTTTGAGGAACCCAAAAATTGGATGAGGAACACAAAAATAGTTGGAGTGACACAAAAAATGGATTGAAGAACCAAAAAATGTATTGAGGAACCCAAAAATGGATTGAGGAATCCAAAATGGTCTGAGGGACCCAAAAATGGATTCACGAACACAAAAATGCATTGAGGGATCCAAAAATGTATTCTGGAACCCAGAAATGGTTCGAAGGACCAGGAAATGGATTGAGGGAACCAAAAAAGGATTGAGGGATACAAAAAAGGGGTGAGGAACCCAAAAAATGGATGGATTTAGGGACCCAAAAATGGATTGACGAACTCAAAAATAGATCGAGGGACCAAAAAATAAAGTGAGGAACACAAAAATTGATCGAGGAACTCCAAAATAGATTGAGGGACCAAAAAATGGATTGAGGAACCCAAAAGTGGATTGAGGGAACCCAAAAATGGGCTGAAGAACCATAAATGGATTGAGGGACCCAAAAATGGATTGAAGGACCCAAAAATGGATTGAGGGACAAAAAATGGATTGAAGAACCCAGAAAAGTTTTGAGGATCCCCAAAATTGTCTGTGGGACCCAAGAACGGATTGAGGAACACAAAAATGGATTTAGGAACGCAAAAATGGCTTAGGGACCAAAAAAATGGATTGAGGAAGCCAAAAATGGATTGAGGGCCCCCAAAAATGGATTGAGGGGCCCAAAAATGGATTGACGAACTCAAAAATAGGTCGAGGGACCAAAAAATAAAGTGAGGAACACAAAAATTGATTGAGGAACTCCAAAATGGATTGAGGGAACAAAAAATGGATTGAGAGGCCCAACAATGGATTGAGGAAACCAAAACTGGTTTGAGTGACACAAAAATGGGCTGAGGAACCCAAAAATGGATTGAGGAACCCAAAAAAAACATTGGGAGGCCCAAAAATGGATTGAGGAATCCAGAAATGTATTGAGGAATCTAAAAATGATTGAGGTACCCCAAAATAAATAGAGGAACCCAAAAATGCATAGAGGAACACAAAAATGGTTTGAGGAAGCCAAAAATGGGATGAGGAACCCAAAAATAGATTGAGTGAGGAAAAAAAGGATTGAAGAACCAAAAAATGGATTGAGGAACACAAAAATGGATTGAGGAACCCAAAACTGGATTGAGGAACTTAAAAATGGATTGAGGAACCGAAAAATGGGCTGAGGGATCAAAAAATGGTTTGAGGAACCCGAAAATAGATTTAGGAACCAAAAATGGATTGAGGGACCCAAAAATGGATTGAGGAACTTAAAAATGGATTGAGGAACCGAAAAATGGGCTGAAGAACCATAAAATGGATTGAGGGACCCAAAAATGGATTGAAGGACCCAAAAATGGATTGAGGGCCAATAAAATGGATTGAAGAACCCAGAAAAGTTTTGAGGAACCCCAAAATTGTCTGTGGGACCCAAGAATGGATTGAGGAACACAAAAATGGATTTAGGAACCCAAAAATCACTTAGGGAACAAAAAAATGGATTGAGGAAGCCAAAAATTGATTGAGGAAGCCAAAATGGATTCAGGGACCAAAAAATGGATTGAGGGGCCCAAAAATGGATTGACGAACTCAAAAATAGGTCGAGGGACCAAAAAATAATGTGAGGAACACGAAAATTAATCGTGGAACTCCAAAATGGATTGAGGGACCAAAAAATAGATTGAAAGGCCCAAAAATGAATTGAGGAAACCAAAACTGGTTTGAGTGACACAAAAATGGGCTGAAGAACCCAAAAATGGATTGAGGAACCCCAAAACAGATTGGGAGGCCCAAAAATGGATTGACGAACTCAAAAATAGGTCGAGGGATCAAAAAATGGATTGAGGAGCCCCAAAACGGATTGACGAAACCAAAAATGGGCTGAAGAACCACAAAATGCCTTGAGGGACCCAAAAATGGATTGGAGGACCCAAAAAAGGATTGAGGGACAATAAAATGGATTGAGGAAACCAAAAACAGATTGGGAGGCTCAAAAATGGTTTGAGGAATCCAAAAATGGATTGAGGAACCCATAAGTAGGCTAAGGAAACCAAAAATGGATTGAGGGACCAAAAAATTGATGGAGGAAACCAAAAATGGGATGAGGGAGCCCAAAAACGGATTGAAGAACCAGAAAATGGATTGAGGAACCCAAAAATGGATTCAGGGACCAGAAAATGGATTGACGAAGCCAAAAATGGATTGAGGAACCCAAACATGGATTGAGAAACCCAAACATTGATTGAGGAACCCAAAAATGGATTGCAGGACGCAGAAATGGATTGAGGGACCCAAAAAACGATTGAGGAACCGAAAACTGGATTGAGGAACCCCAAAATAGGCCGAGGGACACAAAAATAAAGTGAGGGACCAAAAATTGATCGAGGAACCCAAAGTGCATTGAAAGGCAATAAAATGGATTGAGGAACACAAAAATGGATTGAAACACCCAAAAAGGGATTGAGAGGCCCAAAAATGGTTTGAGGGACCTAAAAATGTATTTTGGAACCCAGAAACGGTTCGAAGGACCCAGAAATGGATTGAGGGAACCAAAAATGGATTGAGGGATACTAAAATTGGCTGACGAACCCAAAAATGGATTGAGGAACCCAAAACCAGATTGGGACGCCCAAAAATGGATGGATGAACCCAAAAATGGAATGAGGAACCCAAAAAAGGATTTAGGGATCCAAAAGTGGATTGACGATCCCAAAATGGATTGACGAACCCAAAAATAGGCCAAGGGACCCAAAAATAAAGCGAGGAACCAAAAATTTATCGAGGAACCCAAAAATGGATTGAGGGTCAAAAAAATGGATTGAGGAACACAAAAATGGATTGAAACATCCAAAAATGGATTGAGGAACCCAAAACCAGATTGGGAGGCCCAAAAAAGGATTGAGGAATCAAAAAATGGATTGAGGAATCTAAACATGGATTGAGGTATCCCAAAATAGATAAAGGAATCCAAAAATGGTTTGAGGAACCCAAAAATTGGATGAGGAACACAAAAATAGTTGGAGTGACACAAAAAATGGATTGAAGAACCAAAAAATGTATTGAGGAACCCAAAAATGGATTGAGGAATCCAAAATGGTCTGAGGGACCCAAAAATGGATTCACGAACACAAAAATGCATTGAGGGATCCAAAAATGTATTTTGGAACCCAGAAATGGTTCGAAGGACCAGGAAATGGATTGAGGGAACCAAAAAAGGATTGAGGGATACAAAAAAGGGGTGAGGAACCCAAAAATGGATGGATTTAGGGACCCAAAAATGGATTGACGAACTCAAAAATAGATCGAGGGACCAAAAAAAAAGTGAGGAACACAAAAATTGATCGAGGAACTCCAAAATAGATTGAGGGACCAAAAAATGGATTGAGGAACCCAAAAGTGGATTGAGGGAACCCAAAAATGGGCTGAAGAACCATAAATGGATTGAGGGACCCAGAAATGGATTGAAGGACCCAAAAATGGATTGAGGGACAAAAAATGGATTGAAGAACCCAGAAAATTCTTGAGGAACCCCAAAATTGTCTGTGGGACCCAAGAACGGATTGGGGAACACAAAAATGGATTTAGGAACGCAAAAATGGATAAGGGACCAAAAAAATGGATTGAGGAAGCCAAAAATGGATTGAGGGCCCCCAAAAATGGATTGAGGGGCCCAAAAATGGATTGACGAACTCAAAAATAGGTCGAGGGACCAAAAAATAAAGTGAGGAACACAAAAATTGATTGAGGAACTCCAAAATGGATTGAGGGAACAAAAACTGGATTGAAAGGCCCAACAATGGATTGAGGAAACCAAAACTGGTTTGAGTGACACAAAAATGGGCTGAGGAACCCAAAAATGGATTGAGGAACCCAAAAAAAACATTGGGAGGCCCAAAAATGGATTGAGGAATCCAGAAATGTATTGAGGAATCTAAAAATGATTGAGGTACCCCAAAATAAATAGAGGAACCCAAAAATGCATAGAGGAACACAAAAATGGTTTGAGGAAGCCAAAAATGGGATGAGGAACCCAAAAATAGATTGAGTGAGGAAAAAAAGGATTGAAGAACCAAAAAATGGATTGAGGAACACAAAAATGGATTGAGGAACCCAAAACTGGATTGAGGAACTTAAAAATGGATTGAGGAACCGAAAAATGGGCTGAGGGATCAAAAAATGGTTTGAGGAACCCGAAAATAGATTTAGGAACCAAAAATGGATTGAGGGACCCAAAAATGGATTGAGGAACTTAAAAATGGATTGAGGAACCGAAAAATGGGCTGAAGAACCATAAAATGGATTGAGGGACCCAAAAATGGATTGAAGGACCCAAAAATGGATTGAGGGCCAATAAAATGGATTGAAGAACCCAGAAAAGTTTTGAGGAACCCCAAAATTGTCTGTGGGACCCAAGAATGGATTGAGGAACACAAAAATGGATTTAGGAACCCAAAAATCACTTAGGGAACAAAAAAATGGATTGAGGAAGCCAAAAATGGATTCAGGGACCAAAAAATGGATTGAGGGGCCCAAAAATGGATTGACGAACTCAAAAATAGGTCGAGGGACCAAAAAATAATGTGAGGAACACGAAAATTAATCGTGGAACTCCAAAATGGATTGAGGGACCAAAAAATAGATTGAAAGGCCCAAAAATGAATTGAGGAAACCAAAACTGGTTTGAGTGACACAAAAATGGGCTGAGGAACCCAAAAATGGATTGAGGAACCCCAAAACAGATTGGGAGGCCCAAAAATGGATTGACGAACTCAAAAATAGGTCGAGGGATCAAAAAATGGATTGAGGAGCCCCAAAACGGATTGACGAAACCAAAAATGGGCTGAAGAACCACAAAATGCCTTGAGGGACCCCAAAATGGATTGGAGGACCCAAAAAAGGATTGAGGGACAATAAAATGGATTGAGGAAACCAAAAACAGATTGGGAGGCTCAAAAATGGTTTGAGGAATCCAAAAATGGATTGAGGAACCCATAAGTAGGCTAAGGAAACCAAAAATGGATTGAGGGACCAAAAAATTGATGGAGGAAACCAAAAATGGGCTGAGGGAGCCCAAAAATGGATTGAAGAACCAGAAAATGGATTGAGGAACCCAAAAATGGATTCAGGGACCAGAAAATGGATTGACGAAGCCAAAAATGGATTGAGGAACCCAAACATGGATTGAGGAACCCAAACATTGATTGAGGAACCCAAAAATGGATTGCAGGACGCAGAAATGGATTGAGGGACCCAAAAAACGATTGAGGAACCGAAAACTGGATTGAGGAACCCCAAAATAGGCCGAGGGACACAAAAATAAAGTGAGGGACCAAAAATTGATCGAGGAACCCAAAGTGCATTGAAAGGCAATAAAATGGCTTGAGGAACACAAAAATGGATTGAAACACCCAAAAAGGGATTGAGAGGCCCAAAAATGGTTTGAGGGACCTAAAAATGTATTTTGGAACCCAGAAACGGTTCGAAGGACCCAGAAATGGATTGAGGGAACCAAAAATGGATTGAGGGATACTAAAATTGGCTGACGAACCCAAAAATGGATTGAGGAACCCAAAACCAGATTGGGACGCCCAAAAATGGATGGATGAACCCAAAAATGGAATGAGGAACCCAAAAAAGGATTTAGGGATCCAAAAGTGGATTGACGATCCCAAAATGGATTGACGAACCCAAAAATAGGCCAAGGGACCCAAAAATAAAGCGAGGAACCAAAAATTTATCGAGGAACCCAAAAATGGATTGAGGGTCAAAAAAATGGATTGAGGAACACAAAAATGGATTGAAACATCCAAAAATGGATTGAGGAACCCAAAACCAGATTGGGAGGCCCAAAAAAGGATTGAGGAATCAAAAAATGGATTGAGGAATCTAAACATGGATTGAGGTATCCCAAAATAGATAAAGGAATCCAAAAATGGTTTGAGGAACCCAAAAATTGGATGAGGAACACAAAAATAGTTGGAGTGACACAAAAAATGGATTGAAGAACCAAAAAATGTATTGAGGAACCCAAAAATGGATTGAGGAATCCAAAATGGTCTGAGGGACCCAAAAATGGATTCACGAACACAAAAATGCATTGAGGGATCCAAAAATGTATTTTGGAACCCAGAAATGGTTCGAAGGACCAGGAAATGGATTGAGGGAACCAAAAAAGGATTGAGGGATACAAAAACGGGGTGAGGAACCCAAAAAAGGATGGATTTAGGGACCCAAAAATGGATTGACGAACTCAAAAATAGATCAGGGGACCAAAAAATAAATTGAGGAACACAAAAATTGATCGAGGAACTCCAAAATAGATTGAGGGACCAAAAAATGGATTGAGGAACCCAAAAAAGGATTGAGGGAACCCAAAAATGGGCTGAAGAACCATAAATGGATTGAGGGACCCAAAAATGGATTGAAGGACCCAAAAATGGATTGAAGGACAAAAAATGGATTGAAGAACCCAGAAAAGTTTTGAGGAACCCCAAAATTGTCTGTGGGACCCAAGAACGGATTAAGGAACACAAAAATGGATTTAGGAACCCAAAAATGGCTTAGGGACCAAAAAAATGGATTGAGGAAGCCAAAAATGCATTGAGGGACCCAAAAAATGGATTGAGGGGCCCAAAAATGGATTGACGAACTCAAAAATAGGTCGAGGGACCAAAAAATAAAGTGAGGAACACAAAAATGGATTGAGGAACTCCAAAATGGATTGAGGGAAAAAAAACTGGATTGAAAGGCCCAACAACGGATTGAGGAAACCAAAACTGGTTTGAGTGACACAAAAATGGGCTGAGGAACCCAAAAATGGATTGAGGAACCCCAAAAAAACATTGGGAGGCCCAAAAATGGATTGAGGAATCCAAAAATGGATTGAGGAATCTAAAAATGATTGAGGTACCCCAAAATAAATAGAGGAACCCATAAATGCATAGAGGAACACAAAAATGGTTTGAGGAACCCAAAAATGGGATGAGGAACCCAAAAATAGATTGAGTGAGGAAGAAAAGGATTGAAGAACTAAAAAATGGATTGAGGAACACAAAAATGGATTGAGGAACCCAAAACTGGATTGAGGAACTTAAAAATGGATTGAGGAACCGAAAAATGGGCCGAGGGATCAGAAAATGGTTTGAGGAACCCGAAAATAGATTTAGGAACCAAAAATGGATTGAGGGACCCAAAAAATGGATTGAGGAACATAAAAATGGATTGAGGAACCGAAAAATGGGCTGAAGAACCATAAAATGGATTGAAGGACCCAAAAATGGATTGAGGGCCAATAAAATGGATTGAAGAACCTAGAAAAGTTTTGAGGAACCCCAAAATTGTCTGTGGGACCCAAGAATGGATTGAGGAACACAAAAATGGATTTAGGAACCCAAAAATCACTTAGGGAACAAAAAAATCGATTGAGGAAGCCAAAAATTGATTGAGGAAGCCAAAATGGATTCAGGGACCAAAAAGTGGATTGAGGGGCCCAAAAATGGATTGACGAACTCAAAAATAGGTTGAGGGACCAAAAAATAATGTGAGGAACACGAAAATTAATCGTGGAACTCCAAAATGGATTGAGGGACCAAAAAATAGATTGAAAGGCCCAAAAATGAATTGAGGAAACCAAAAATGGTTTGAGGGACACAAAAATGGGCTGAGGAACCAAAAAATGGATTGAGGAACCCCAAAACAGATTGGGAGGCCCAAAAATGGATTGACGAACTCAAAAATAGGTCGAGGGATCAAAAAATGGATTGAGGAGCCCCAAAACGGATTGACGAAACCAAAAATGGGCTGAAGAACCACAAAATGCCTTGAGGGACCCAAAAATGGATTGGAGGACCCAAAAAAGGATTGAGGGACAATAAAATGGATTGAGGAAACCAAAAACAGATTGGGAGGCTCAAAAATGGTTTGAGGAATCCAAAAATGGATTGAGGAACCCATAAGTAGGCTAAGGAAACCAAAAATGGATTGAGGGACCAAAAAACTGATGGAGGAAACCAAAAATGGGCTGAGGGAGCCCAAAAACGGATTGAAGAACCAGAAAATGGATTGAGGAACCCAAAAATGGATTCAGGGACCAGAAAATGGATTGACGAAGCCAAAAATGGATTGAGGAACCCAAACATGGATTGAGGAACCCAAACATTGATTGAGGAACCCAAAAATGGATTGCAGGACGCAGAAATGGATTGAGGGACCCAAAAAACGATTGAGGAACCGAAAACTGGATTGAGGAACCCCAAAATAGGCCGAGGGACACAAAAATAAAGTGAGGGACCAAAAATTGATCGAGGAACCCAAAGTGCATTGAAAGGCAATAAAATGGATTGAGGAACACAAAAATGGATTGAAACACCCAAAAAGGGATTGAGAGGCCCAAAAATGGTTTGAGGGACCTAAAAATGTATTTTGGAACCCAGAAACGGTTCGAAGGACCCAGAAATGGATTGAGGGAACCAAAAATGGATTGAGGGATACTAAAATTGGCTGACGAACCCAAAAATGGATTGAGGAACCCAAAACCAGATTGGGACGCCCAAAAATGGATGGATGAACCCAAAAATGGAATGAGGAACCCAAAAAAGGATTTAGGGATCCAAAAGTGGATTGACGATCCCAAAATGGATTGACGAACCCAAAAATAGGCCAAGGGACCCAAAAATAAAGCGAGGAACCAAAAATTTATCGAGGAACCCAAAAATGGATTGAGGGTCAAAAAAATGGATTGAGGAACACAAAAATGGATTGAAACATCCAAAAATGGATTGAGGAACCCAAAACCAGATTGGGAGGCCCAAAAAAGGATTGAGGAATCAAAAAATGGATTGAGGAATCTAAACATGGATTGAGGTATCCCAAAATAGATAAAGGAATCCAAAAATGGTTTGAGGAACCCAAAAATTGGATGAGGAACACAAAAATAGTTGGAGTGACACAAAAAATGGATTGAAGAACCAAAAAATGTATTGAGGAACCCAAAAATGGATTGAGGAATCCAAAATGGTCTGAGGGACCCAAAAATGGATTCACGAACACAAAAATGCATTGAGGGATCCAAAAATGTATTTTGGAACCCAGAAATGGTTCGAAGGACCAGGAAATGGATTGAGGGAACCAAAAAAGGATTGAGGGATACAAAAACGGGGTGAGGAACCCAAAAAAGGATGGATTTAGGGACCCAAAAATGGATTGACGAACTCAAAAATAGATCAGGGGACCAAAAAATAAATTGAGGAACACAAAAATTGATCGAGGAACTCCAAAATAGATTGAGGGACCAAAAAATGGATTGAGGAACCCAAAAAAGGATTGAGGGAACCCAAAAATGGGCTGAAGAACCATAAATGGATTGAGGGACCCAAAAATGGATTGAAGGACCCAAAAATGGATTGAAGGACAAAAAATGGATTGAAGAACCCAGAAAAGTTTTGAGGAACCCCAAAATTGTCTGTGGGACCCAAGAACGGATTAAGGAACACAAAAATGGATTTAGGAACCCAAAAATGGCTTAGGGACCAAAAAAATGGATTGAGGAAGCCAAAAATGCATTGAGGGACCCAAAAAATGGATTGAGGGGCCCAAAAATGGATTGACGAACTCAAAAATAGGTCGAGGGACCAAAAAATAAAGTGAGGAACACAAAAATGTATTGAGGAACTCCAAAATGGATTGAGGGAAAAAAAACTGGATTGAAAGGCCCAACAACGGATTGAGGAAACCAAAACTGGTTTGAGTGACACAAAAATGGGCTGAGGAACCCAAAAATGGATTGAGGAACCCCAAAAAAACATTGGGAGGCCCAAAAATGGATTGAGGAATCCAAAAATGGATTGAGGAATCTAAAAATGATTGAGGTACCCCAAAATAAATAGAGGAACCCATAAATGCATAGAGGAACACAAAAATGGTTTGAGGAACCCAAAAATGGGATGAGGAACCCAAAAATAGATTGAGTGAGGAAGAAAAGGATTGAAGAACTAAAAAATGGATTGAGGAACACAAAAATGGATTGAGGAACCCAAAACTGGATTGAGGAACTTAAAAATGGATTGAGGAACCGAAAAATGGGCCGAGGGATCAAAAAATGGTTTGAGGAACCCGAAAATAGATTTAGGAACCAAAAATGGATTGAGGGACCCAAAAAATGGATTGAGGAACATAAAAATGGATTGAGGAACCGAAAAATGGGCTGAAGAACCATAAAATGGATTGAAGGACCCAAAAATGGATTGAGGGCCAATAAAATGGATTGAAGAAGCTAGAAAAGTTTTGAGGAACCCCAAAATTGTCTGTGGGACCCAAGAATGGATTGAGGAACACAAAAATGGATTTAGGAACCCAAAAATCACTTAGGGAACAAAAAAATCGATTGAGGAAGCCAAAAATTGATTGAGGAAGCCAAATTGGATTCAGGGACCAAAAAGTGGATTGAGGGGCCCAAAAATGGATTGACGAACTCAAAAATAGGTTGAGGGACCAAAAAATAATGTGAGGAACACGAAAATTAATCGTGGAACTCCAAAATGGATTGAGGGACCAAAAAATAGATTGAAAGGCCCAAAAATGAATTGAGGAAACCAAAAATGGTTTGAGGGACACAAAAATGGGCTGAGGAACCAAAAAATGGATTGAGGAACCCCAAAACAGATTGGGAGGCCCAAAAATGGATTGACGAACTCAAAAATAGGTCGAGGGATCAAAAAATGGATTGAGGAGCCCCAAAACGGATTGACGAAACCAAAAATGGGCTGAAGAACCACAAAATGCCTTGAGGGACCCAAAAATGGATTGGAGGACCCAAAAAAGGATTGAGGGACAATAAAATGGATTGAGGAAACCAAAAACAGATTGGGAGGCTCAAAAATGGTTTGAGGAATCCAAAAATGGATTGAGGAACCCATAAGTAGGCTAAGGAAACCAAAAATGGATTGAGGGACCAAAAAACTGATGGAGGAAACCAAAAATGGGCTGAGGGAGCCCAAAAACGGATTGAAGAACCAGAAAATGGATTGAGGAACCCAAAAATGGATTCAGGGACCAGAAAATGGATTGACGAAGCCAAAAATGGATTGAGGAACCCAAACATGGATTGAGGAACCCAAACATTGATTGAGGAACCCAAAAATGGATTGCAGGACGCAGAAATGGATTGAGGGACCCAAAAAACGATTGAGGAACCGAAAACTGGATTGAGGAACCCCAAAATAGGCCGAGGGACACAAAAATAAAGTGAGGGACCAAAAATTGATCGAGGAACCCAAAGTGCATTGAAAGGCAATAAAATGGATTGAGGAACACAAAAATGGATTGAAACACCCAAAAAGGGATTGAGAGGCCCAAAAATGGTTTGAGGGACCTAAAAATGTATTTTGGAACCCAGAAAGGGTTCGAAGGACCCAGAAATGGATTGAGGGAACCAAAAATGGATTGAGGGATACTAAAATTGGCTGACGAACCCAAAAATGGATTGAGGAACCCAAAACCAGATTGGGACGCCCAAAAATGGATGGATGAACCCAAAAATGGAATGAGGAACCCAAAAAAGGATTTAGGGATCCAAAAGTGGATTGACGATCCCAAAATGGATTGACGAACCCAAAAATAGGCCAAGGGACCCAAAAATAAAGCGAGGAACCAAAAATTTATCGAGGAACCCAAAAATGGATTGAGGGTCAAAAAAATGGATTGAGGAACACAAAAATGGATTGAAACATCCAAAAATGGATTGAGGAACCCAAAACCAGATTGGGAGGCCCAAAAAAGGATTGAGGAATCAAAAAATGGATTGAGGAATCTAAACATGGATTGAGGTATCCCAAAATAGATAAAGGAATCCAAAAATGGTTTGAGGAACCCAAAAATTGGATGAGGAACACAAAAATAGTTGGAGTGACACAAAAAATGGATTGAAGAACCAAAAAATGTATTGAGGAACCCAAAAATGGATTGAGGAATCCAAAATGGTCTGAGGGACCCAAAAATGGATTCACGAACACAAAAATGCATTGAGGGATCCAAAAATGTATTTTGGAACCCAGAAATTGTTCGAAGGACCAGGAAATGGATTGAGGGAACCAAAAAAGGATTGAGGGATACAAAAACGGGGTGAGGAACCCAAAAATGGATGGATTTAGGGACCCAAAAATGGATTGACGAACTCAAAAATAGATCGGGGGACCAAAAAATAAATTGAGGAACACAAAAATTGATCGAGGAACTCCAAAATGGATTGAGGGACCAAAAAATGGATTGAGGAACCCAAAAATGGATTGAGGGAACCCAAAAATGGGCTGAAGAACCATAAATGGATTGAGGGACCCAAAAATGGATTGAAGGACCCAAAAATGGATTGAGGAACCCAAAAATGGATTGAGGGAACCCAAAAATGGGCTGAAGAACCATAAATGGATTGAGGGACCCAAAAATGGATTGAAGGACCCAAAAATGGATTGAAGGACAAAAAATGGATTGAAGAACCCAGAAAAGTTTTGAGGAACCCCAAAATTGTCTGTGGGACCCAAGAACGGATTAAGGAACACAAAAATGGATTTAGGAACCCAAAAATGGCTTAGGGACCAAAAAAATGGATTGAGGAAGCCAAAAATGGATTGAGGGACCCAAAAAATGGATTGAGGGGCCCAAAAATGGATTGACGAACTCAAAAATAGATCAGGGGACCAAAAAATAAATTGAGGAACACAAAAATTGATCGAGGAACTCCAAAATAGATTGAGGGACCAAAAAATGGATTGAGGAACCCAAAAAAGGATTGAGGGAACCCAAAAATGGGCTGAAGAACCATAAATGGATTGAGGGACCCAAAAATGGATTGAAGGACCCAAAAATGGATTGAAGGACAAAAAATGGATTGAAGAACCCAGAAAAGTTTTGAGGAACCCCAAAATTGTCTGTGGGACCCAAGAACGGATTAAGGAACACAAAAATGGATTTAGGAACCCAAAAATGGCTTAGGGACCAAAAAAATGGATTGAGGAAGCCAAAAATGCATTGAGGGACCCAAAAAATGGATTGAGGGGCCCAAAAATGGATTGACGAACTCAAAAATAGGTCGAGGGACCAAAAAATAAAGTGAGGAACACAAAAATGGATTGAGGAACTCCAAAATGGATTGAGGGAAAAAAAACTGGATTGAAAGGCCCAACAACGGATTGAGGAAACCAAAACTGGTTTGAGTGACACAAAAATGGGCTGAGGAACCCAAAAATGGATTGAGGAACCCCAAAAAAACATTGGGAGGCCCAAAAATGGATTGAGGAATCCAAAAATGGATTGAGGAATCTAAAAATGATTGAGGTACCCCAAAATAAATAGAGGAACCCATAAATGCATAGAGGAACACAAAAATGGTTTGAGGAACCCAAAAATGGGATGAGGAACCCAAAAATAGATTGAGTGAGGAAGAAAAGGATTGAAGAACTAAAAAATGGATTGAGGAACACAAAAATGGATTGAGGAACCCAAAACTGGATTGAGGAACTTAAAAATGGATTGAGGAACCGAAAAATGGGCCGAGGGATCAAAAAATGGTTTGAGGAACCCAAAAATAGATTTAGGAACCAAAAATGGATTGAGGGACCCAAAAAATGGATTGAGGAACATAAAAATGGATTGAGGAACCGAAAAATGGGCTGAAGAACCATAAAATGGATTGAAGGACCCAAAAATGGATTGAAGGCCAATAAAATGGATTGAAGAACCTAGAAAAGTTTTGAGGAACCCCAAAATTGTCTGTGGGACCCAAGAATGGATTGAGGAACACAAAAATGGATTTAGGAACCCAAAAATCACTTAGGGAACAAAAAAATGGATTGAGGAAGCCAAAAATTGATTGAGGAAGCCAAAATGGATTCAGGGACCAAAAAGTGGATTGAGGGGCCCAAAAATGGATTGACGAACTCAAAAATAGGTTGAGGGACCAAAAAATAATGTGAGGAACACGAAAATTAATCGTGGAACTCCAAAATGGATTGAGGGACCAAAAAATAGATTGAAAGGCCCAAAAATGAATTGAGGAAACCAAAAATGGTTTGAGGGACACAAAAATGGGCTGAGGAACCAAAAAATGGATTGAGGAACCCCAAAACAGATTGGGAGGCCCAAAAATGGATTGACGAACTCAAAAATAGGTCGAGGGATCAAAAAATGGATTGAGGAGCCCCAAAACGGATTGACGAAACCAAAAATGGGCTGAAGAACCACAAAATGCCTTGAGGGACCCCAAAATGGATTGGAGGACCCAAAAAAGGATTGAGGGACAATAAAATGGATTGAGGAAACCAAAAACAGATTGGGAGGCTCAAAAATGGTTTGAGGAATCCAAAAATGGATTGAGGAACCCATAAGTAGGCTAAGGAAACCAAAAATGGATTGAGGGACCAAAAAACTGATGGAGGAAACCAAAAATGGGCTGAGGGAGCCCAAAAACGGATTGAAGAACCAGAAAATGGATTGAGGAACCCAAAAATGGATTCAGGGACCAGAAAATGGATTGACGAAGCCAAAAATGGATTGAGGAACCCAAACATGGATTGAGGAACCCAAACATTGATTGAGGAACCCAAAAATGGATTGCAGGACGCAGAAATGGATTGAGGGACCCAAAAAACGATTGAGGAACCGAAAACTGGATTGAGGAACCCCAAAATAGGCCGAGGGACACAAAAATAAAGTGAGGGACCAAAAATTGATCGAGGAACCCAAAGTGCATTGAAAGGCAATAAAATGGATTGAGGAACACAAAAATGGATTGAAACACCCAAAAAGGGATTGAGAGGCCCAAAAATGGTTTGAGGGACCTAAAAATGTATTTTGGAACCCAGAAAGGGTTCGAAGGACCCAGAAATGGATTGAGGGAACCAAAAATGGATTGAGGGATACTAAAATTGGCTGACGAACCCAAAAATGGATTGAGGAACCCAAAACCAGATTGGGACGCCCAAAAATGGATGGATGAACCCAAAAATGGAATGAGGAACCCAAAAAAGGATTTAGGGATCCAAAAGTGGATTGACGATCCCAAAATGGATTGACGAACCCAAAAATAGGCCAAGGGACCCAAAAATAAAGCGAGGAACCAAAAATTTATCGAGGAACCCAAAAATGGATTGAGGAACACAAAAATGGATTGAGGAACACAAAAATGGATTGAAACATCCAAAAATGGATTGAGGAACCCAAAACCAGATTGGGAGGCCCAAAAAAGGATTGAGGAATCAAAAAATGGATTGAGGAATCTAAACATGGATTGAGGTATCCCAAAATAGATAAAGGAATCCAAAAATGGTTTGAGGAACCCAAAAATTGGATGAGGAACACAAAAATAGTTGGAGTGACACAAAAAATGGATTGAAGAACCAAAAAATGTATTGAGGAACCCAAAAATGGATTGAGGAATCCAAAATGGTCTGAGGGACCCAAAAATGGATTCACGAACACAAAAATGCATTGAGGGATCCAAAAATGTATTTTGGAACCCAGAAACTGTTCGAAGGACCAGGAAATGGATTGAGGGAACCAAAAAAGGATTGAGGGATACAAAAACGGGGTGAGGAACCCAAAAATGGATGGATTTAGGGACCCAAAAATGGATTGACGAACTCAAAAATAGATCGGGGGACCAAAAAATAAATTGAGGAACACAAAAATTGATCGAGGAACTCCAAAATGGATTGAGGGACCAAAAAATGGATTGAGGAACCCAAAAATGGATTGAGGGAACCCAAAAACGGGCTGAAGAACCATAAATGGATTGAGGGACCCAAAAATGGATTGAAGGACCCAAAAATGGATTGAGGAACCCAAAAATGGATTGAGGGAACCCAAAAATGGGCTGAAGAACCATAAATGGATTGAGGGACCCAAAAATGGATTGAAGGACCCAAAAATGGATTGAAGGACAAAAAATGGATTGAAGAACCCAGAAAAGTTTTGAGGAACCCCAAAATTGTCTGTGGGACCCAAGAACGGATTAAGGAACACAAAAATGGATTTAGGAACCCAAAAATGGCTTAGGGACCAAAAAAATGGATTGAGGAAGCCAAAAATGGATTGAGGGACCCAAAAAATGGATTGAGGGGCCCAAAAATGGATTGACGAACTCAAAAATAGGTCGAGGGACCAAAAAATAAAGTGAGGAACACAAAAATGGATTGAGGAACTCCAAAATGGATTGAGGGAACAAAAACTGGATTGAAAGGCCCAACAACGGATTGAGGAAACCAAAACTGGTTTGAGTGACACAAAAATGGGCTGAGGAACCCAAAAATGGATTGAGGAACCCCAAAAAAACATTGGGAGGCCTAAAAAATGGATTGAGGAATCCAAAAATGGATTGAGGAATCTAAAAATGATTGAGGTACCCCAAAATAAATAGAGGAACCCAAAAATGCATAGAGGAACACAAAAATGGTTTGAGGAACCCAAAAATGGGATGAGGAACCCAAAAATAGATTGAGTGAGGAAGAAAAGGATTGAAGAACTAAAAAATGGATTGAGGAACACAAAAATGGATTGAGGAACCCAAAACCGGATTGAGGAACTTAAAAATGGATTGAGGAACCGAAAAATGGGCCGAGGGATCAAAAAATGGTTTGAGGAACCCGAAAATAGATTTAGGAACCAAAAATGGATTGAGGGACCCAAAAAATGGATTGAGGAACATAAAAATGGATTGAGGAACCGAAAAATGGGCTGAAGAACCATAAAATGGATTGAAGGACCCAAAAATGGATTGAGGGCCAATAAAATGGATTGAAGAACCTAGAAAAGTTTTGAGGAACCCCAAAATTGTCTGTGGGACCCAAGAATGGATTGAGGAACACAAAAATGGATTTAGGAACCCAAAAATCACTTAGGGAACAAAAAAATCGATTGAGGAAGCCAAAAATTGATTGAGGAAGCCAAAATGGATTCAGGGACCAAAAAGTGGATTGAGGGGCCCAAAAATGGATTGACGAACTCAAAAATAGGTCGAGGGACCAAAAAATAATGTGAGGAACACGAAAATTAATCGTGGAACTCCAAAATGGATTGAGGGACCAAAAAATAGATTGAAAGGCCCAAAAATGAATTGAGGAAACCAAAAATGGTTTGAGGGACACAAAAATGGGCTGAGGAACCCAAAAATGGATTGAGGAACCCCAAAACAGATTGGGAGGCCCAAAAATGGATTGACGAACTCAAAAATAGGTCGAGGGATCAAAAAATGGATTGAGGAGCCCCAAAACGGATTGACGAAACCAAAAATGGGCTGAAGAACCACAAAATGCCTTGAGGGACCCAAAAATGGATTGGAGGACCCAAAAAAGGATTGAGGGACAATAAAATGGATTGAGGAAACCAAAAACAGATTGGGAGGCTCAAAAATGGTTTGAGGAATCCAAAAATGGATTGAGGAACCCATAAGTAGGCTAAGGAAACCAAAAATGGATTGAGGGACCAAAAAACTGATGGAGGAAACCAAAAATGGGCTGAGGGAGCCCAAAAACGGATTGAAGAACCAGAAAATGGATTGAGGAACCCAAAAATGGATTCAGGGACCAGAAAATGGATTGACGAAGCCAAAAATGGATTGAGGAACCCAAACATGGATTGAGGAACCCAAACATTGATTGAGGAACCCAAAAATGGATTGCAGGACGCAGAAATGGATTGAGGGACCCAAAAAACGATTGAGGAACCGAAAACTGGATTGAGGAACCCCAAAATAGGCCGAGGGACACAAAAATAAAGTGAGGGACCAAAAATTGATCGAGGAACCCAAAGTGAATTGAAAGGCAATAAAATGGATTGAGGAACACAAAAATGGATTGAAACACCCAAAAAGGGATTGAGAGGCCCAAAAATGGTTTGAGGGATCCAAAAATGTATTTTGGAACCCAGAAACGGTTCGAAGGACCCAGAAATGGATTGAGGGAACCAAAAATGGATTGAGGGATACAAAAACGGGGTGAGGAACCCAAAAATGGATGGATTTAGGGACCCAAAAATGGATTGACGAACTCAAAAATAGATCGGGGGACCAAAAAATAAATTGAGGAACACAAAAATTGATCGAGGAACTCCAAAATGGATTGAGGGACCAAAAAATGGATTGAGGAACCCAAAAATGGATTGAGGGAACCCAAAAACGGGCTGAAGAACCATAAATGGATTGAGGGACCCAAAAATGGATTGAAGGACCCAAAAATGGATTGAGGAACCCAAAAATGGATTGAGGGAACCCAAAAATGGGCTGAAGAACCATAAATGGATTGAGGGACCCATAAATGGATTGAAGGACCCAAAAATGGATTGAAGGACAAAAAATGGATTGAAGAACCCAGAAAAGTTTTGAGGAACCCCAAAATTGTCTGTGGGACCCAAGAACGGATTAAGGAACACAAAAATGGATTTAGGAACCCAAAAATGGCTTAGGGACCAAAAAAATGGATTGAGGAAGCCAAAAATGGATTGAGGGACCCAAAAAATGGATTGAGGGGCCCAAAAATGGATTGACGAACTCAAAAATAGGTCGAGGGACCAAAAAATAAAGTGAGGAACACAAAAATGGATTGAGGAACTCCAAAATGGATTGAGGGAACAAAAACTGGATTGAAAGGCCCAACAACGGATTGAGGAAACCAAAACTGGTTTGAGTGACACAAAAATGGGCTGAGGAACCCAAAAATGGATTGAGGAACCCCAAAAAAACATTGGGAGGCCTAAAAAATGGATTGAGGAATCCAAAAATGGATTGAGGAATCTAAAAATGATTGAGGTACCCCAAAATAAATAGAGGAACCCAAAAATGCATAGAGGAACACAAAAATGGTTTGAGGAACCCAAAAATGGGATGAGGAACCCAAAAATAGATTGAGTGAGGAAGAAAAGGATTGAAGAACTAAAAAATGGATTGAGGAACACAAAAATGGATTGAGGAACCCAAAACCGGATTGAGGAACTTAAAAATGGATTGAGGAACCGAAAAATGGGCCGAGGGATCAAAAAATGGTTTGAGGAACCCGAAAATAGATTTAGGAACCAAAAATGGATTGAGGGACCCAAAAAATGGATTGAGGAACATAAAAATGGATTGAGGAACCGAAAAATGGGCTGAAGAACCATAAAATGGATTGAAGGACCCAAAAATGGATTGAGGGCCAATAAAATGGATTGAAGAACCTAGAAAAGTTTTGAGGAACCCCAAAATTGTCTGTGGGACCCAAGAATGGATTGAGGAACACAAAAATGGATTTAGGAACCCAAAAATCACTTAGGGAACAAAAAAATCGATTGAGGAAGCCAAAAATTGATTGAGGAAGCCAAAATGGATTCAGGGACCAAAAAGTGGATTGAGGGGCCCAAAAATGGATTGACGAACTCAAAAATAGGTCGAGGGACCAAAAAATAATGTGAGGAACACGAAAATTAATCGTGGAACTCCAAAATGGATTGAGGGACCAAAAAATAGATTGAAAGGCCCAAAAATGAATTGAGGAAACCAAAACTGGTTTGAGGGACACAAAAATGGGCTGAGGAACCCAAAAATGGATTGAGGAACCCCAAAACAGATTGGGAGGCCCAAAAATGGATTGACGAACTCAAAAATAGGTCGAGGGATCAAAAAATGGATTGAGGAGCCCCAAAACGGATTGACGAAACCAAAAATGGGCTGAAGAACCACAAAATGCCTTGAGGGACCCAAAAATGGATTGGAGGACCCAAAAAAGGATTGAGGGACAAGAAAATGGATTGAGGAAACCAAAAACAGATTGGGAGGCTCAAAAATGGTTTGAGGAATCCAAAAATGGATTGAGGAACCCATAAGTAGGCTAAGGAAACCAAAAATGGATTGAGGGACCAAAAAACTGATGGAGGAAACCAAAAATGGGCTGAGGGAGCCCAAAAACGGATTGAAGAACCAGAAAATGGATTGAGGAACCCAAAAATGGATTCAGGGACCAGAAAATGGATTGACGAAGCCAAAAATGGATTGAGGAACCCAAACATGGATTGAGGAACCCAAACATTGATTGAGGAACCCAAAAATGGATTGCAGGACGCAGAAATGGATTGAGGGACCCAAAAAACGATTGAGGAACCGAAAACTGGATTGAGGAACCCCAAAATAGGCCGAGGGACACAAAAATAAAGTGAGGGACCAAAAATTGATCGAGGAACCCAAAGTGAATTGAAAGGCAATAAAATGGATTGAGGAACACAAAAATGGATTGAAACACCCAAAAAGGGATTGAGAGGCCCAAAAATGGTTTGAGGGATCCAAAAATGTATTTTGGAACCCAGAAACGGTTCGAAGGACCCAGAAATGGATTGAGGGAACCAAAAATGGATTGAGGGATACAAAAACGGGGTGAGGAACCCAAAAATGGATGGATTTAGGGACCCAAAAATGGATTGACGAACTCAAAAATAGATCGGGGGACCAAAAAATAAATTGAGGAACACAAAAATTGATCGAGGAACTCCAAAATGGATTGAGGGACCAAAAAATGGATTGAGGAACCCAAAAATGGATTGAGGGAACCCAAAAACGGGCTGAAGAACCATAAATGGATTGAGGGACCCAAAAATGGATTGAAGGACCCAAAAATGGATTGAGGAACCCAAAAATGGATTGAGGGAACCCAAAAATGGGCTGAAGAACCATAAATGGATTGAGGGACCCATAAATGGATTGAAGGACCCAAAAATGGATTGAAGGACAAAAAATGGATTGAAGAACCCAGAAAAGTTTTGAGGAACCCCAAAATTGTCTGTGGGACCCAAGAACGGATTAAGGAACACAAAAATGGATTTAGGAACCCAAAAATGGCTTAGGGACCAAAAAAATGGATTGAGGAAGCCAAAAATGGATTGAGGGACCCAAAAAATGGATTGAGGGGCCCAAAAATGGATTGACGAACTCAAAAATAGGTCGAGGGACCAAAAAATAAAGTGAGGAACACAAAAATGGATTGAGGAACTCCAAAATGGATTGAGGGAACAAAAACTGGATTGAAAGGCCCAACAACGGATTGAGGAAACCAAAACTGGTTTGAGTGACACAAAAATGGGCTGAGGAACCCAAAAATGGATTGAGGAACCCCAAAAAAACATTGGGAGGCCTAAAAAATGGATTGAGGAATCCAAAAATGGATTGAGGAATCTAAAAATGATTGAGGTACCCCAAAATAAATAGAGGAACCCAAAAATGCATAGAGGAACACAAAAATGGTTTGAGGAACCCAAAAATGGGATGAGGAACCCAAAAATAGATTGAGTGAGGAAGAAAAGGATTGAAGAACTAAAAAATGGATTGAGGAACACAAAAATGGATTGAGGAACCCAAAACCGGATTGAGGAACTTAAAAATGGATTGAGGAACCGAAAAATGGGCCGAGGGATCAAAAAATGGTTTGAGGAACCCGAAAATAGATTTAGGAACCAAAAATGGATTGAGGGACCCAAAAAATGGATTGAGGAACATAAAAATGGATTGAGGAACCGAAAAATGGGCTGAAGAACCATAAAATGGATTGAAGGACCCAAAAATGGATTGAGGGCCAATAAAATGGATTGAAGAACCTAGAAAAGTTTTGAGGAACCCCAAAATTGTCTGTGGGACCCAAGAATGGATTGAGGAACACAAAAATGGATTTAGGAACCCAAAAATCACTTAGGGAACAAAAAAATCGATTGAGGAAGCCAAAAATTGATTGAGGAAGCCAAAATGGATTCAGGGACCAAAAAGTGGATTGAGGGGCCCAAAAATGGATTGACGAACTCAAAAATAGGTCGAGGGACCAAAAAATAATGTGAGGAACACGAAAATTAATCGTGGAACTCCAAAATGGATTGAGGGACCAAAAAATAGATTGAAAGGCCCAAAAATGAATTGAGGAAACCAAAAATGGTTTGAGGGACACAAAAATGGGCTGAGGAACCCAAAAATGGATTGAGGAACCCCAAAACAGATTGGGAGGCCCAAAAATGGATTGACGAACTCAAAAATAGGTCGAGGGATCAAAAAATGGATTGAGGAGCCCCAAAACGGATTGACGAAACCAAAAATGGGCTGAAGAACCACAAAATGCCTTGAGGGACCCAAAAATGGATTGGAGGACCCAAAAAAGGATTGAGGGACAATAAAATGGATTGAGGAAACCAAAAACAGATTGGGAGGCTCAAAAATGGTTTGAGGAATCCAAAAATGGATTGAGGAACCCATAAGTAGGCTAAGGAAACCAAAAATGGATTGAGGGACCAAAAAACTGATGGAGGAAACCAAAAATGGGCTGAGGGAGCCCAAAAACGGATTGAAGAACCAGAAAATGGATTGAGGAACCCAAAAATGGATTCAGGGACCAGAAAATGGATTGACGAAGCCAAAAATGGATTGAGGAACCCAAACATGGATTGAGGAACCCAAACATTGATTGAGGAACCCAAAAATGGATTGCAGGACGCAGAAATGGATTGAGGGACCCAAAAAACGATTGAGGAACCGAAAACTGGATTGAGGAACCCCAAAATAGGCCGAGGGACACAAAAATAAAGTGAGGGACCAAAAATTGATCGAGGAACCCAAAGTGAATTGAAAGGCAATAAAATGGATTGAGGAACACAAAAATGGATTGAAACACCCAAAAAGGGATTGAGAGGCCCAAAAATGGTTTGAGGGATCCAAAAATGTATTTTGGAACCCAGAAACGGTTCGAAGGACCCAGAAATGGATTGAGGGAACCAAAAATGGATTGAGGGATACAAAAACGGGGTGAGGAACCCAAAAATGGATGGATTTAGGGACCCAAAAATGGATTGACGAACTCAAAAATAGATCGGGGGACCAAAAAATAAATTGAGGAACACAAAAATTGATCGAGGAACTCCAAAATGGATTGAGGGACCAAAAAATGGATTGAGGAACCCAAAAATGGATTGAGGGAACCCAAAAACGGGCTGAAGAACCATAAATGGATTGAGGGACCCAAAAATGGATTGAAGGACCCAAAAATGGATTGAGGAACCCAAAAATGGATTGAGGGAACCCAAAAATGGGCTGAAGAACCATAAATGGATTGAGGGACCCATAAATGGATTGAAGGACCCAAAAATGGATTGAAGGACAAAAAATGGATTGAAGAACCCAGAAAAGTTTTGAGGAACCCCAAAATTGTCTGTGGGACCCAAGAACGGATTAAGGAACACAAAAATGGATTTAGGAACCCAAAAATGGCTTAGGGACCAAAAAAATGGATTGAGGAAGCCAAAAATGGATTGAGGGACCCAAAAAATGGATTGAGGGGCCCAAAAATGGATTGACGAACTCAAAAATAGGTCGAGGGACCAAAAAATAAAGTGAGGAACACAAAAATGGATTGAGGAACTCCAAAATGGATTGAGGGAACAAAAACTGGATTGAAAGGCCCAACAACGGATTGAGGAAACCAAAACTGGTTTGAGTGACACAAAAATGGGCTGAGGAACCCAAAAATGGATTGAGGAACCCCAAAAAAACATTGGGAGGCCTAAAAAATGGATTGAGGAATCCAAAAATGGATTGAGGAATCTAAAAATGATTGAGGTACCCCAAAATAAATAGAGGAACCCAAAAATGCATAGAGGAACACAAAAATGGTTTGAGGAACCCAAAAATGGGATGAGGAACCCAAAAATAGATTGAGTGAGGAAGAAAAGGATTGAAGAACTAAAAAATGGATTGAGGAACACAAAAATGGATTGAGGAACCCAAAACCGGATTGAGGAACTTAAAAATGGATTGAGGAACCGAAAAATGGGCCGAGGGATCAAAAAATGGTTTGAGGAACCCGAAAATAGATTTAGGAACCAAAAATGGATTGAGGGACCCAAAAAATGGATTGAGGAACATAAAAATGGATTGAGGAACCGAAAAATGGGCTGAAGAACCATAAAATGGATTGAAGGACCCAAAAATGGATTGAGGGCCAATAAAATGGATTGAAGAACCTAGAAAAGTTTTGAGGAACCCCAAAATTGTCTGTGGGACCCAAGAATGGATTGAGGAACACAAAAATGGATTTAGGAACCCAAAAATCACTTAGGGAACAAAAAAATGGATTGAGGAAGCCAAAAATTGATTGAGGAAGCCAAAATGGATTCAGGGACCAAAAAATGGATTGAGGGGCCCAAAAATGGATTGACGAACTCAAAAATAGGTCGAGGGACCAAAAAATAATGTGAGGAACACGAAAATTAATCGTGGAACTCCAAAATGGATTGAGGGACCAAAAAATAGATTGAAAGGCCCAAAAATGAATTGAGGAAACCAAAAATGGTTTGAGGGACACAAAAATGGGCTGAGGAACCCAAAAATGGATTGAGGAACGCCAAAACAGATTGGGAGGCCCAAAAATGGATTGACGAACTCAAAAATAGGTCGAGGGATCAAAAAATGGATTGAGGAGCCCCAAAACGGATTGACGAAACCAAAAATGGGCTGAAGAACCACAAAATGCCTTGAGGGACCCAAAAATGGATTGGAGGACCCAAAAAAGGATTGAGGGACAATAAAATGGATTGAGGAAACCAAAAACAGATTGGGAGGCTCAAAAATGGTTTGAGGAATCCAAAAATGGATTGAGGAACCCATAAGTAGGCTAAGGAAACCAAAAATGGATTGAGGGACCAAAAAACTGATGGAGGAAACCAAAAATGGGCTGAGGGAGCCCAAAAACGGATTGAAGAACCAGAAAATGGATTGAGGAACCCAAAAATGGATTCAGGGACCAGAAAATGGATTGACGAAGCCAAAAATGGATTGAGGAACCCAAACATGGATTGAGGAACCCAAACATTGATTGAGGAACCCAAAAATGGATTGCAGGATGCAGAAATGGATTGAGGGACCCAAAAAACGATTGAGGAACCGAAAACTGGATTGAGGAACCCCAAAATAGGCCGAGGGACACAAAAATAAAGTGAGGGACCAAAAATTGATCGAGGAACCCAAAGTGCATTGAAAGGCAATAAAATGGATTGAGGAACACAAAAATGGATTGAAACACCCAAAAAGGGATTGAGAGGCCCAAAAATGGTTTGAGGGACCTAAAAATGTATTTTGGAACCCAGAAAGGGTTCGAAGGACCCAGAAATGGATTGAGGGAACCAAAAATGGATTGAGGGATACTAAAATTGGCTGACGAACCCAAAAATGGATTGAGGAACCCAAAACCAGATTGGGACGCCCAAAAATGGATGGATGAACCCAAAAATGGAATGAGGAACCCAAAAAAGGATTTAGGGATCCAAAAGTGGATTGACGATCCCAAAATGGATTGACGAACCCAAAAATAGGCCAAGGGACCCAAAAATAAAGCGAGGAACCAAAAATTTATCGAGGAACCCAAAAATGGATTGAGGGTCAAAAAAATGGATTGAGGAACACAAAAATGGATTGAAACATCCAAAAATAGATTGAGGAACCCAAAACCAGATTGGGAGGCCCAAAAAAGGATTGAGGAATCAAAAAATGGATTGAGGAATCTAAACATGGATTGAGGTATCCCAAAATAGATAAAGGAATCCAAAAATGGTTTGAGGAACCCAAAAATTGGATGAGGAACACAAAAATAGTTGGAGTGACACAAAAAATGGATTGAAGAACCAAAAAATGTATTGAGGAACCCAAAAATGGATTGAGGAATCCAAAATGGTCTGAGGGACCCAAAAATGGATTCACGAACACAAAAATGCATTGAGGGATCCAAAAATGTATTTTGGAACCCAGAAATGGTTCGAAGGACCAGGAAATGGATTGAGGGAACCAAAAAAGGATTGAGGGATACAAAAACGGGGTGAGGAACCCAAAAAAGGATGGATTTAGGGACCCAAAAATGGATTGACGAACTCAAAAATAGATCGGGGGACCAAAAAATAAATTGAGGAACACAAAAATTGATCGAGGAACTCCAAAATAGATTGAGGGACCAAAAAATGGATTGAGGAACCCAAAAATGGATTGAGGGAACCCAAAAATGGGCTGAAGAACCATAAATGGATTGAGGGACCCAAAAATGGATTGAAGGACCCAAAAATGGATTGAAGGACAAAAAATGGATTGAAGAACCCAGAAAAGTTTTGAGGAACCCCAAAATTGTCTGTGGGACCCAAGAACGGATTAAGGAACACAAAAATGGATTTAGGAACCCAAAAATGGCTTAGGGACCAAAAAAATGGATTGAGGAAGCCAAAAATGGATTGAGGGACCCAAAAAATGGATTGAGGGGCCCAAAAATGGATTGACGAACTAAAAAATAGGTCGAGGGACCAAAAAATAAAGTGAGGAACACAAAAATTGATTGAGGAACTCCAAAATGGATTGAGGGAACAAAAACTGGATTGAAAGGCCCAACAACGGATTGAGGAAACCAAAACTGGTTTGAGTGACACAAAAATGGGCTGAGGAACCCAAAAATGGATTGAGGAACCCCAAAAAAACATTGGGAGGCCTAAAAAATGGATTGAGGAATCCAAAAATGGATTGAGGAATCTAAAAATGATTGAGGTACCCCAAAATAAATAGAGGAACCCAAAAATGCATAGAGGAACACAAAAATGGTTTGAGGAACCCAAAAATGGGATGAGGAACCCAAAAATAGATTGAGTGAGGAAGAAAAGGATTGAAGAACTAAAAAATCGATTGAGGAACACAAAAATGGATTGAGGAACCCAAAACCGGATTGAGGAACTTAAAAATGGATTTAGGAACTGAAAAATGGCCCGAGGGATCAAAAAATGGTTTGAGGAACCCGAAAATAGATTTAGGAACCAAAAATGGATTGAGAGACCCAAAAAATGGATTGAGGAACATAAAAATGGATTGAGGAACCGAAAAATGGGCTGAAGAACCATAAAATGGATTGAAGGACCCAAAAATGGATTGAGGGCCAATAAAATGGATTGAAGAACCTAGAAAAGTTTTGAGGAACCCCAAAATTGTCTGTGGGACCCAAGAATGGATTGAGGAACACAAAAATGGATTTAGGAACCCAATAATCACTTAGGGAACAAAAAAATGGATTGAGGAAGCCAAAAATTGATTGAGGAAGCCAAAATGGATTCAGGGACCAAAAAATGGATTGAGGGGCCCAAAAATGGATTGACGAACTCAAAAATAGGTCGAGGGACCAAAAAATAATGTGAGGAACACGAAAATTAATCGTGGAACTCCAAAATGGATTGAGGGACCAAAAAATAGATTGAAAGGCCCAAAAATGAATTGAGGAAACCAAAACTGGTTTGAGTGACACAAAAATGGGCTGAGGAACCCAAAAATGGATTGAGGATCTCCAAAACAGATTGGGAGGCCCAAAAATGGATTGACGAACTCAAAAATAGGTCGAGGGATCAAAAAATGGATTGAGGAGCCCCAAAACGGATTGACGAAACCAAAAATGGGCTGAAGAACCACAAAATGCCTTGAGGGACCCAAAAATGGATTGGAGGACCCAAAAAAGGATTGAGGGACAATAAAATGGATTGAGGAAACCAAAAACAGATTGGGAGGCTCAAAAATGGTTTGAGGAATCCAAAAATGGATTGAGGAACCCATAAGTAGGCTAAGGAAACCAAAAATGGATTGAGGGACCAAAAAACTGATGGAGGAAACCAAAAATGGGCTGAGGGAGCCCAAAAACGGATTGAAGAACCAGAAAATGGATTGAGGAACCCAAAAATGGATTCAGGGACCAGAAAATGGATTGACGAAGCCAAAAATGGATTGAGGAACCCAAACATGGATTGAGGAACCCAAACATTGATTGAGGAACCCAAAAATGGATTGCAGGACGCAGAAATGGATTGAGGGACCCAAAAAACGATTGAGGAACCGAAAACTGGATTGAGGAACCCCAAAATAGGCCGAGGGACACAAAAATAAAGTGAGGGACCAAAAATTGATCGAGGAACCCAAAGTGCATTGAAAGGCAATAAAATGGATTGAGGAACACAAAAATGGATTGAAACACCCAAAAAGGGATTGAGAGGCCCAAAAATGGTTTGAGGGACCTAAAAATGTATTTTGGAACCCAGAAACGGTTCGAAGGACCCAGAAATGGATTGAGGGAACCAAAAATGGATTGAGGGATACTAAAATTGGCTGACGAACCCAAAAATGGATTGAGGAACCCAAAACCAGATTGGGACGCCCAAAAATGGATGGATGAACCCAAAAATGGAATGAGGAACCCAAAAAAGGATTTAGGGATCCAAAAGTGGATTGACGATCCCAAAATGGATTGACGAACCCAAAAATAAGCCAAGGGACCCAAAAATAAAGCGAGGAACCAAAAATTTATCGAGGAACCCAAAAATGGATTGAGGGTCAAAAAAATGGATTGAGGAACACAAAAATGGATTGAAACATCCAAAAATGGATTGAGGAACCCAAAACCAGATTGGGAGGCCCAAAAAAGGATTGAGGAATCAAAAAATGGATTGAGGAATCTAAACATGGATTGAGGTATCCCAAAATAGATAAAGGAATCCAAAAATGGTTTGAGGAACCCAAAAATTGGATGAGGAACACAAAAATAGTTGGAGTGACACAAAAAATGGATTGAAGAACCAAAAAATGTATTGAGGAACCCAAAAATGGATTGAGGAATCCAAAATGGTCTGAGGGACCCAAAAATGGATTCACGAACACAAAAATGCATTGAGGGATCCAAAAATGTATTTTGGAACCCAGAAATGGTTCGAAGGACCAGGAAATGGATTGAGGGAACCAAAAAAGGATTGAGGGATACAAAAACGGGGTGAGGAACCCAAAAAAGGATGGATTTAGGGACCCAAAAATGGATTGACGAACTCAAAAATAGATCGGGGGACCAAAAAATAAATTGAGGAACACAAAAATTGATCGAGGAACTCCAAAATAGATTGAGGGACCAAAAAATGGATTGAGGAACCCAAAAATGGATTGAGGGAACCCAAAAATGGGCTGAAGAACCATAAATGGATTGAGGGACCCAAAAATGGATTGAAGGACCCAAAAATGGATTGAAGGACAAAAAATGGATTGAAGAACCCAGAAAAGTTTTGAGGAACCCCAAAATTGTCTGTGGGACCCAAGAACGGATTAAGGAACACAAAAATGGATTTAGGAACCCAAAAATGGCTTAGGGACCAAAAAAATGGATTGAGGAAGCCAAAAATGGATTGAGGGACCCAAAAAATGGATTGAGGGGCCCAAAAATGGATTGACGAACTAAAAAATAGGTCGAGGGACCAAAAAATAAAGTGAGGAACACAAAAATTGATTGAGGAACTCCAAAATGGATTGAGGGAACAAAAACTGGATTGAAAGGCCCAACAACGGATTGAGGAAACCAAAACTGGTTTGAGTGACACAAAAATGGGCTGAGGAACCCAAAAATGGATTGAGGAACCCCAAAAAAACATTGGGAGGCCTAAAAAATGGATTGAGGAATCCAAAAATGGATTGAGGAATCTAAAAATGATTGAGGTACCCCAAAATAAATAGAGGAACCCAAAAATGCATAGAGGAACACAAAAATGGTTTGAGGAACCCAAAAATGGGATGAGGAACCCAAAAATAGATTGAGTGAGGAAGAAAAGGATTGAAGAACTAAAAAATCGATTGAGGAACACAAAAATGGATTGAGGAACCCAAAACCGGATTGAGGAACTTAAAAATGGATTTAGGAACCGAAAAATGGCCCGAGGGATCAAAAAATGGTTTGAGGAACCCGAAAATAGATTTAGGAACCAAAAATGGATTGAGAGACCCAAAAAATGGATTGAGGAACATAAAAATGGATTGAGGAACCGAAAAATGGGCTGAAGAACCATAAAATGGATTGAAGGACCCAAAAATGGATTGAGGGCCAATAAAATGGATTGAAGAACCTAGAAAAGTTTTGAGGAACCCCAAAATTGTCTGTGGGACCCAAGAATGGATTGAGGAACACAAAAATGGATTTAGGAACCCAAAAATCACTTAGGGAACAAAAAAATGGATTGAGGAAGCCAAAAATTGATTGAGGAAGCCAAAATGGATTCAGGGACCAAAAAATGGATTGAGGGGCCCAAAAATGGATTGACGAACTCAAAAATAGGTCGAGGGACCAAAAAATAATGTGAGGAACACGAAAATTAATCGTGGAACTCCAAAATGGATTGAGGGACCAAAAAATAGATTGAAAGGCCCAAAAATGAATTGAGGAAACCAAAAATGGTTTGAGTGACACAAAAATGGGCTGAGGAACCCAAAAATGGATTGAGGATCTCCAAAACAGATTGGGAGGCCCAAAAATGGATTGACGAACTCAAAAATAGGTCGAGGGATCAAAAAATGGATTGAGGAGCCCCAAAACGGATTGACGAAACCAAAAATGGGCTGAAGAACCACAAAATGCCTTGAGGGACCCAAAAATGGATTGGAGGACCCAAAAAAGGATTGAGGGACAATAAAATGGATTGAGGAAACCAAAAACAGATTGGGAGGCTCAAAAATGGTTTGAGGAATCCAAAAATGGATTGAGGAACCCATAAGTAGGCTAAGGAAACCAAAAATGGATTGAGGGACCAAAAAACTGATGGAGGAAACCAAAAATGGGCTGAGGGAGCCCAAAAACGGATTGAAGAACCAGAAAATGGATTGAGGAACCCAAAAATGGATTCAGGGACCAGAAAATGGATTGACGAAGCCAAAAATGGATTGAGGAACCCAAACATGGATTGAGGAACCCAAACATTGATTGAGGAACCCAAAAATGGATTGCAGGACGCAGAAATGGATTGAGGGACCCAAAAATCGATTGAGGAACCGAAAACTGGATTGAGGAACCCCAAAATAGGCCGAGGGACACAAAAATAAAGTGAGGGACCAAAAATTGATCGAGGAACCCAAAGTGCATTGAAAGGCAATAAAATGGCTTGAGGAACACAAAAATGGATTGAAACACCCAAAAAGGGATTGAGAGGCCCAAAAATGGTTTGAGGGACCTAAAAATGTATTTTGGAACCCAGAAACGGTTCGAAGGACCCAGAAATGGATTGAGGGAACCAAAAATGGATTGAGGGATACTAAAATTGGCTGACGAACCCAAAAATGGATTGAGGAACCCAAAACCAGATTGGGACGCCCAAAAATGGATGGATGAACCCAAAAATGGAATGAGGAACCCAAAAAAGGATTTAGGGATCCAAAAGTGGATTGACGATCCCAAAATGGATTGACGAACCCAAAAATAAGCCAAGGGACCCAAAAATAAAGCGAGGAACCAAAAATTTATCGAGGAACCCAAAAATGGATTGAGGGTCAAAAAAATGGATTGAGGAACACAAAAATGGATTGAAACATCCAAAAATGGATTGAGGAACCCAAAACCAGATTGGGAGGCCCAAAAAAGGATTGAGGAATCAAAAAATGGATTGAGGAATCTAAACATGGATTGAGGTATCCCAAAATAGATAAAGGAATCCAAAAATGGTTTGAGGAACCCAAAAATTGGATGAGGAACACAAAAATAGTTGGAGTGACACAAAAAATGGATTGAAGAACCAAAAAATGTATTGAGGAACCCAAAAATGGATTGAGGAATCCAAAATGGTCTGAGGGACCCAAAAATGGATTCACGAACACAAAAATGCATTGAGGGATCCAAAAATGTATTTTGGAACCCAGAAATGGTTCGAAGGACCAGGAAATGGATTGAGGGAACCAAAAAAGGATTGAGGGATACAAAAACGGGGTGAGGAACACAAAAAAGGATGGATTTAGGGACCCAAAAATGGATTGACGAACTCAAAAATAGATCGGGGGACCAAAAAATAAATTGAGGAACACAAAAATTGATCGAGGAACTCCAAAATAGATTGAGGGACCAAAAAATGGATTGAGGAACCCAAAAATGGATTGAGGGAACCCAAAAATGGGCTGAAGAACCATAAATGGATTGAGGGACCCAAAAATGGATTGAAGGACCCAAAAATGGATTGAAGGACAAAAAATGGATTGAAGAACCCAGAAAAGTTTTGAGGAACCCCAAAATTGTCTGTGGGACCCAAGAACGGATTAAGGAACACAAAAATGGATTTAGGAACCCAAAAATGGCTTAGGGACCAAAAAAATGGATTGAGGAAGCCAAAAATGGATTGAGGGACCCAAAAAATGGATTGAGGGGCCCAAAAATGGATTGACGAACTCAAAAATGGATTGAGGAATCTAAAAATGATTGAGGTACCCCAAAATAAATAGAGGAACCCAAAAATGCATAGAGGAACACAAAAATGGTTTGAGGAACCCAAAAATGGGATGAGGAACCGAAAAATAGATTGAGTGAGGAAGAAAAGGATTGAAGAACTAAAAAATGGATTGAGGAACACAAAAATGGATTGAGGGACCCAAAAAATGGATTGAGGAACATAAAAATGGATTGAGGAACCGAAAAATGGGCTGAAGAACCATAAAATGGATTGAAGGACCCAAAAATGGATTGAGGGCCAATAAAATGGATTGAAGAACCTAGAAAAGTTTTGAGGAACCCCAAGATTGTCTGTGGGACCCAAGAATGGATTGAGGAACACAAAAATGGATTTAGGAACCCAAAAATCACTTAGGGAACAAAAAAATGGATTGAGGAAGCCAAAAATTGATTGAGGAAGCCAAAATGGATTCAGGGACCAAAAAATGGATTGAGGGGCCCAAAAATGGATTGACGAACTCAAAAATAGGTTGAGGGACCAAAAAATAATGTGAGGAACACGAAAATTAATCGTGGAACTCCAAAATGGATTGAGGGACCAAAAAATAGATTGAAAGGCCCAAAAATGAATTGAGGAAACCAAAAATGGTTTGAGGGACACAAAAATGGGCTGAGGAACCCAAAAATGGATTGAGGAACCCCAAAACAGATTGGGAGGCCCAAAAATGGATTGACGAACTCAAAAATAGGTCGAGGGATCAAAAAATGGATTGAGGAGCCCCAAAACGGATTGACGAAACCAAAAATGGGCTGAAGAACCACAAAATGCCTTGAGGGACCCAAAAATGGATTGGAGGACCCAAAAAAGGATTGAGGGACAATAAAATGGATTGAGGAAACCAAAAACAGATTGGGAGGCTCAAAAATGGTTTGAGGAATCCAAAAATGGATTGAGGAACCCATAAGTAGGCTAAGGAAACCAAAAATGGATTGAGGGACCAAAAAACTGATGGAGGAAACCAAAAATGGGCTGAGGGAGCCCAAAAACGGATTGAAGAACCAGAAAATGGATTGAGGAACCCAAAAATGGATTCAGGGACCAGAAAATGGATTGACGAAGCCAAAAATGGATTGAGGAACCCAAACATGGATTGAGGAACCCAAACATTGATTGAGGAACCCAAAAATGGATTGCAGGACGCAGAAATGGATTGAGGGACCCAAAAAACGATTGAGGAACCGAAAACTGGATTGAGGAACCCCAAAATAGGCCGAGGGACACAAAAATAAAGTGAGGGACCAAAAATTGATCGAGGAACCCAAAGTGCATTGAAAGGCAATAAAATGGCTTGAGGAACACAAAAATGGATTGAAACACCCAAAAAGGGATTGAGAGGCCCAAAAATGGTTTGAGGGACCTAAAAATGTATTTTGGAACCCAGAAACGGTTCGAAGGACCCAGAAATGGATTGAGGGAACCAAAAATGGATTGAGGGATACTAAAATTGGCTGACGAACCCAAAAATGGATTGAGGAACCCAAAACCAGATTGGGACGCCCAAAAATGGATGGATGAACCCAAAAATGGAATGAGGAACCCAAAAAAGGATTTAGGGATCCAAAAGTGGATTGACGATCCCAAAATGGATTGACGAACCCAAAAATAGGCCAAGGGACCCAAAAATAAAGCGAGGAACCAAAAATTTATCGAGGAACCCAAAAATGGATTGAGGGTCAAAAAAATGGATTGAGGAACACAAAAATGGATTGAAACATCCAAAAATGGATTGAGGAACCCAAAACCAGATTGGGAGGCCCAAAAAAGGATTGAGGAATCAAAAAATGGATTGAGGAATCAAAACATGGATTGAGGTATCCCAAAATAGATAAAGGAATCCAAAAATGGTTTGAGGAACCCAAAAATTGGATGAGGAACACAAAAATAGTTGGAGTGACACAAAAAATGGATTGAAGAACCAAAAAATGTATTGAGGAACCCAAAAATGGATTGAGGAATCCAAAATGGTCTGAGGGACCCAAAAATGGATTCACGAACACAAAAATGCATTGAGGGATCCAAAAATGTATTTTGGAACCCAGAAATGGTTCGAAGGACCAGGAAATGGATTGAGGGAACCAAAAAAGGATTGAGGGATACAAAAACGGGGTGAGGAACCCAAAAATGGATGGATTTAGGGACCCAAAAATGGATTGACGAACTCAAAAATAGATCGAGGGACCAAAAAATAAAGTGAGGAACACAAAAATTGATCGAGGAACTCCAAAATAGATTGAGGGACCAAAAAATGGATTGAGGAACCCAAAAAAGGATTGAGGGAACCGAAAAATGGGCTGAAGAACCATAAATGGATTGAGGGACCCAAAAATGGATTGAAGGACCCAAAAATGGATTGAAGGACAAAAAATGGATTGAAGAACCCAGAAAAGTTTTGAGGAACCCCAAAATTGTCTGTGGGACCCAAGAACGGATTAAGGAACACAAAAATGGATTTAGGAACCCAAAAATGGCTTAGGGACCAAAAAAATGGATTGAGGAAGCCAAAAATGGATTGAGGGACCCAAAAAATGGATTGAGGGGCCCAAAAATGGATTGACGAACTCAAAAATAGGTCGAGGGACCAAAAAATAAAGTGAGGAACACAAAAATGGATTGAGGAACTCCAAAATGGATTGAGGGAACAAAAACTGGATTGAAAGGCCCAACAACGGATTGAGGAAACCAAAACTGGTTTGAGTGACACAAAAATGGGCTGAGGAACCCAAAAATGGATTGAGGAACCCCAAAAAAACATTGGGAGGCCTAAAAAATGGATTGAGGAATCCAAAAATGGATTGAGGAATCTAAAAATGATTGAGGTACCCCAAAATAAATAGAGGAACCCAAAAATGCATAGAGGAACACAAAAATGGTTTGAGGAACCCAAAAATGGGATGAGGAACCCAAAAATAGATTGAGTGAGGAAGAAAAGGATTGAAGAACTAAAAAATGGATTGAGGAACACAAAAATGGATTGAGGAACCCAAAACCGGATTGAGGAACTTAAAAATGGATTGAGGAACCGAAAAATGGGCCGAGGGATCAAAAAATGGTTTGAGGAACCCGAAAATAGATTTAGGAACCAAAAATGGATTGAGGGACCCAAAAAATGGATTGAGGAACTTAAAAATGGATTGAGGAACCGAAAAATGGGCTGAAGAACCATAAAATGGATTGAAGGACCCAAAAATGGATTGAGGGCCAATAAAATGGATTGAAGAACCCAGAAAAGTTTTGAGGAACCCCAAAATTGTCTGTGGGACCCAAGAATGGATTGAGGAACACAAAAATGGATTTAGGAACCCAAAAATCACTTAGGGAACAAAAAAATCGATTGAGGAATCCAAAAATTGATTGAGGAAGCCAAAATGGATTGAGGGACCAAAAAATGGATTGAGGGGCCCAAAACAGGATTGACGAACTCAAAAATAGGTCGAGGGACCAAAAAATAATGTGAGGAACACGAAAATTAATCGTGGAACTCCAAAATGGATTGAGGGACCAAAAAATAGATTGAAAGGCCCAAAAATGAATTGAGGAAACCAAAAATGGTTTGAGGGACACAAAAATGGGCTGAGGAACCCAAAAATGGATTGAGGAACGCCAAAACAGATTGGGAGGCCCAAAAATGGATTGACGAACTCAAAAATAGGTCGAGGGATCAAAAAATGGATTGAGGAGCCCCAAAACGGATTGACGAAACCAAAAATGGGCTGAAGAACCACAAAATGCCTTGAGGGACCCAAAAATGGATTGGAGGACCCAAAAAAGGATTGAGGGACAATAAAATGGATTGAGGAAACCAAAAACAGATTGGGAGGCTCAAAAATGGTTTGAGGAATCCAAAAATGGATTGAGGAACCCATAAGTAGGCTAAGGAAACCAAAAATGGATTGAGGGACCAAAAAACTGATGGAGGAAACCAAAAATGGGATGAGGGAGCCCAAAAACGGATTGAAGAACCAGAAAATGGATTGAGGAACCCAAAAATGGATTCAGGGACCAGAAAATGGATTGACGAAGCCAAAAATGGATTGAGGAACCCAAACATGGATTGAGGAACCCAAACATTGATTGAGGAACCCAAAAATGGATTGCAGGACGCAGAAATGGATTGAGGGACCCAAAAAACGATTGAGGAACCGAAAACTGGATTGAGGAACCCCAAAATAGGCCGAGGGACACAAAAATAAAGTGAGGGACCAAAAATTGATCGAGGAACCCAAAGTGCATTGAAAGGCAATAAAATGGATTGAGGAACACAAAAATGGATTGAAACACCCAAAAAGGGATTGAGAGGCCCAAAAATGGTTTGAGGGACCTAAAAATGTATTTTGGAACCCAGAAAGGGTTCGAAGGACCCAGAAATGGATTGAGGGAACCAAAAATGGATTGAGGGATACTAAAATTGGCTGACGAACCCAAAAATGGATTGAGGAACCCAAAACCAGATTGGGACGCCCAAAAATGGATGGATGAACCCAAAAATGGAATGAGGAACCCAAAAAAGGATTTAGGGATCCAAAAGTGGATTGACGATCCCAAAATGGATTGACGAACCCAAAAATAGGCCAAGGGACCCAAAAATAAAGCGAGGAACCAAAAATTTATCGAGGAACCCAAAAATGGATTGAGGGTCAAAAAAATGGATTGAGGAACACAAAAATGGATTGAAACATCCAAAAATAGATTCAGGAACCCAAAACCAGATTGGGAGGCCCAAAAAAGGATTGAGGAATCAAAAAATGGATTGAGGAATCTAAACATGGATTGAGGTATCCCAAAATAGATAAAGGAATCCAAAAATGGTTTGAGGAACCCAAAAATTGGATGAGGAACACAAAAATAGTTGGAGTGACACAAAAAATGGATTGAAGAACCAAAAAATGTATTGAGGAACCCAAAAATGGATTGAGGAATCCAAAATGGTCTGAGGGACCCAAAAATGGATTCACGAACACAAAAATGCATTGAGGGATCCAAAAATGTATTTTGGAACCCAGAAATGGTTCGAAGGACCAGGAAATGGATTGAGGGAACCAAAAAAGGATTGAGGGATACAAAAACGGGGTGAGGAACCCAAAAAAGGATGGATTTAGGGACCCAAAAATGGATTGACGAACTCAAAAATAGATCGGGGGACGAAAAAATAAATTGAGGAACACAAAAATTGATCGAGGAACTCCAAAATAGATTGAGGGACCAAAAAATGGATTGAGGAACCCAAAAATGGATTGAGGGAACCCAAAAATGGGCTGAAGAACCATAAATGGATTGAGGGACCCAAAAATGGATTGAAGGACCCAAAAATGGATTGAAGGACAAAAAATGGATTGAAGAACCCAGAAAAGTTTTGAGGAACCCCAAAATTGTCTGTGGGACCCAAGAACGGATTAAGGAACACAAAAATGGATTTAGGAACCCAAAAATGGCTTAGGGACCAAAAAAATGGATTGAGGAAGCCAAAAATGGATTGAGGGACCCAAAAAATGGATTGAGGGGCCCAAAAATGGATTGACGAACTAAAAAATAGGTCGAGGGACCAAAAAATAAAGTGAGGAACACAAAAATTGATTGAGGAACTCCAAAATGGATTGAGGGAACAAAAACTGGATTGAAAGGCCCAACAACGGATTGAGGAAACCAAAACTGGTTTGAGTGACACAAAAATGGGCTGAGGAACCCAAAAATGGATTGAGGAACCCCAAAAAAACATTGGGAGGCCTAAAAAATGGATTGAGGAATCCAAAAATGGATTGAGGAATCTAAAAATGATTGAGGTACCCCAAAATAAATAGAGGAACCCAAAAATGCATAGAGGAACACAAAAATGGTTTGAGGAACCCAAAAATGGGATGAGGAACCCAAAAATAGATTGAGTGAGGAAGAAAAGGATTGAAGAACTAAAAAATCGATTGAGGAACACAAAAATGGATTGAGGAACCCAAAACCGGATTGAGGAACTTAAAAATGGATTTAGGAACCGAAAAATGGCCCGAGGGATCAAAAAATGGTTTGAGGAACCCGAAAATAGATTTAGGAACCAAAAATGGATTGAGAGACCCAAAAAATGGATTGAGGAACATAAAAATGGATTGAGGAACCGAAAAATGGGCTGAAGAACCATAAAATGGATTGAAGGACCCAAAAATGGATTGAGGGCCAATAAAATGGATTGAAGAACCTAGAAAAGTTTTGAGGAACCCCAAAATTGTCTGTGGGACCCAAGAATGGATTGAGGAACACAAAAATGGATTTAGGAACCCAAAAATCACTTAGGGAACAAAAAAATGGATTGAGGAAGCCAAAAATTGATTGAGGAAGCCAAAATGGATTCAGGGACCAAAAAATGGATTGAGGGGCCCAAAAATGGATTGACGAACTCAAAAATAGGTCGAGGGACCAAAAAATAATGTGAGGAACACGAAAATTAATCGTGGAACTCCAAAATGGATTGAG
This sequence comes from Dromococcyx pavoninus, assembly GCA_033558185.1. Classification (NCBI taxonomy): domain Eukaryota; kingdom Metazoa; phylum Chordata; class Aves; order Cuculiformes; family Neomorphidae; genus Dromococcyx; species Dromococcyx pavoninus. The sequence goes on from JAUMJL010001932.1 coordinate 69,256, forward strand.
GGACCAAAAAATAGATTGAAAGGCCCAAAAATGAATTGAGGAAACCAAAACTGGTTTGAGTGACACAAAAATGGGCTGAGGAACCCAAAAATGGATTGAGGATCTCCAAAACAGATTGGGAGGCCCAAAAATGGATTGACGAACTCAAAAATAGGTCGAGGGATCAAAAAATGGATTGAGGAGCCCCAAAACGGATTGACGAAACCAAAAATGGGCTGAAGAACCACAAAATGCCTTGAGGGACCCAAAAATGGATTGGAGGACCCAAAAAAGGATTGAGGGACAATAAAATGGATTGAGGAAACCAAAAACAGATTGGGAGGCTCAAAAATGGTTTGAGGAATCCAAAAATGGATTGAGGAACCCATAAGTAGGCTAAGGAAACCAAAAATGGATTGAGGGACCAAAAAACTGATGGAGGAAACCAAAAATGGGCTGAGGGAGCCCAAAAACGGATTGAAGAACCAGAAAATGGATTGAGGAACCCAAAAATGGATTCAGGGACCAGAAAATGGATTGACGAAGCCAAAAATGGATTGAGGAACCCAAACATGGATTGAGGAACCCAAACATTGATTGAGGAACCCAAAAATGGATTGCAGGACGCAGAAATGGATTGAGGGACCCAAAAATCGATTGAGGAACCGAAAACTGGATTGAGGAACCCCAAAATAGGCCGAGGGACACAAAAATAAAGTGAGGGACCAAAAATTGATCGAGGAACCCAAAGTGCATTGAAAGGCAATAAAATGGCTTGAGGAACACAAAAATGGATTGAAACACCCAAAAAGGGATTGAGAGGCCCAAAAATGGTTTGAGGGACCTAAAAATGTATTTTGGAACCCAGAAACGGTTCGAAGGACCCAGAAATGGATTGAGGGAACCAAAAATGGATTGAGGGATACTAAAATTGGCTGACGAACCCAAAAATGGATTGAGGAACCCAAAACCAGATTGGGACGCCCAAAAATGGATGGATGAACCCAAAAATGGAATGAGGAACCCAAAAAAGGATTTAGGGATCCAAAAGTGGATTGACGATCCCAAAATGGATTGACGAACCCAAAAATAAGCCAAGGGACCCAAAAATAAAGCGAGGAACCAAAAATTTATCGAGGAACCCAAAAATGGATTGAGGGTCAAAAAAATGGATTGAGGAACACAAAAATGGATTGAAACATCCAAAAATGGATTGAGGAACCCAAAACCAGATTGGGAGGCCCAAAAAAGGATTGAGGAATCAAAAAATGGATTGAGGAATCTAAACATGGATTGAGGTATCCCAAAATAGATAAAGGAATCCAAAAATGGTTTGAGGAACCCAAAAATTGGATGAGGAACACAAAAATAGTTGGAGTGACACAAAAAATGGATTGAAGAACCAAAAAATGTATTGAGGAACCCAAAAATGGATTGAGGAATCCAAAATGGTCTGAGGGACCCAAAAATGGATTCACGAACACAAAAATGCATTGAGGGATCCAAAAATGTATTTTGGAACCCAGAAATGGTTCGAAGGACCAGGAAATGGATTGAGGGAACCAAAAAAGGATTGAGGGATACAAAAACGGGGTGAGGAACACAAAAAAGGATGGATTTAGGGACCCAAAAATGGATTGACGAACTCAAAAATAGATCGGGGGACCAAAAAATAAATTGAGGAACACAAAAATTGATCGAGGAACTCCAAAATAGATTGAGGGACCAAAAAATGGATTGAGGAACCCAAAAATGGATTGAGGGAACCCAAAAATGGGCTGAAGAACCATAAATGGATTGAGGGACCCAAAAATGGATTGAAGGACCCAAAAATGGATTGAAGGACAAAAAATGGATTGAAGAACCCAGAAAAGTTTTGAGGAACCCCAAAATTGTCTGTGGGACCCAAGAACGGATTAAGGAACACAAAAATGGATTTAGGAACCCAAAAATGGCTTAGGGACCAAAAAAATGGATTGAGGAAGCCAAAAATGGATTGAGGGACCCAAAAAATGGATTGAGGGGCCCAAAAATGGATTGACGAACTCAAAAATGGATTGAGGAATCTAAAAATGATTGAGGTACCCCAAAATAAATAGAGGAACCCAAAAATGCATAGAGGAACACAAAAATGGTTTGAGGAACCCAAAAATGGGATGAGGAACCCAAAAATAGATTGAGTGAGGAAGAAAAGGATTGAAGAACTAAAAAATGGATTGAGGAACACAAAAATGGATTGAGGGACCCAAAAAATGGATTGAGGAACATAAAAATGGATTGAGGAACCGAAAAATGGGCTGAAGAACCATAAAATGGATTGAAGGACCCAAAAATGGATTGAGGGCCAATAAAATGGATTGAAGAACCTAGAAAAGTTTTGAGGAACCCCAAGATTGTCTGTGGGACCCAAGAATGGATTGAGGAACACAAAAATGGATTTAGGAACCCAAAAATCACTTAGGGAACAAAAAAATGGATTGAGGAAGCCAAAAATTGATTGAGGAAGCCAAAATGGATTCAGGGACCAAAAAATGGATTGAGGGGCCCAAAAATGGATTGACGAACTCAAAAATAGGTTGAGGGACCAAAAAATAATGTGAGGAACACGAAAATTAATCGTGGAACTCCAAAATGGATTGAGGGACCAAAAAATAGATTGAAAGGCCCAAAAATGAATTGAGGAAACCAAAAATGGTTTGAGGGACACAAAAATGGGCTGAGGAACCCAAAAATGGATTGAGGAACCCCAAAACAGATTGGGAGGCCCAAAAATGGATTGACGAACTCAAAAATAGGTCGAGGGATCAAAAAATGGATTGAGGAGCCCCAAAACGGATTGACGAAACCAAAAATGGGCTGAAGAACCACAAAATGCCTTGAGGGACCCAAAAATGGATTGGAGGACCCAAAAAAGGATTGAGGGACAATAAAATGGATTGAGGAAACCAAAAACAGATTGGGAGGCTCAAAAATGGTTTGAGGAATCCAAAAATGGATTGAGGAACCCATAAGTAGGCTAAGGAAACCAAAAATGGATTGAGGGACCAAAAAACTGATGGAGGAAACCAAAAATGGGCTGAGGGAGCCCAAAAACGGATTGAAGAACCAGAAAATGGATTGAGGAACCCAAAAATGGATTCAGGGACCAGAAAATGGATTGACGAAGCCAAAAATGGATTGAGGAACCCAAACATGGATTGAGGAACCCAAACATTGATTGAGGAACCCAAAAATGGATTGCAGGACGCAGAAATGGATTGAGGGACCCAAAAAACGATTGAGGAACCGAAAACTGGATTGAGGAACCCCAAAATAGGCCGAGGGACACAAAAATAAAGTGAGGGACCAAAAATTGATCGAGGAACCCAAAGTGCATTGAAAGGCAATAAAATGGATTGAGGAACACAAAAATGGATTGAAACACCCAAAAAGGGATTGAGAGGCCCAAAAATGGTTTGAGGGACCTAAAAATGTATTTTGGAACCCAGAAACGGTTCGAAGGACCCAGAAATGGATTGAGGGAACCAAAAATGGATTGAGGGATACTAAAATTGGCTGACGAACCCAAAAATGGATTGAGGAACCCAAAACCAGATTGGGACGCCCAAAAATGGATGGATGAACCCAAAAATGGAATGAGGAACCCAAAAAAGGATTTAGGGATCCAAAAGTGGATTGACGATCCCAAAATGGATTGACGAACCCAAAAATAGGCCAAGGGACCCAAAAATAAAGCGAGGAACCAAAAATTTATCGAGGAACCCAAAAATGGATTGAGGGTCAAAAAAATGGATTGAGGAACACAAAAATGGATTGAAACATCCAAAAATGGATTGAGGAACCCAAAACCAGATTGGGAGGCCCAAAAAAGGATTGAGGAATCAAAAAATGGATTGAGGAATCTAAACATGGATTGAGGTATCCCAAAATAGATAAAGGAATCCAAAAATGGTTTGAGGAACCCAAAAATTGGATGAGGAACACAAAAATAGTTTGAGTGACACAAGAAATGGATTGAAGAACCAAAAAATGTATTGAGGAACCCAAAAATGGATTGAGGAATCCAAAATGGTCTGAGGGACCCAAAAATGGATTCACGAACACAAAAATGCATTGAGGGATCCAAAAATGTATTTTGGAACCCAGAAATGGTTCGAAGGACCAGGAAATGGATTGAGGGAACCAAAAAAGGATTGAGGGATACAAAAACGGGGTGAGGAACCCAAAAATGGATGGATTTAGGGACCCAAAAATGGATTGACGAACTCAAAAATAGATTGGGGGACCAAAAAATAAATTGAGGAACACAAAAATTGATCGAGGAACTCCAAAATAGATTGAGGGACCAAAAAATGGATTGAGGAACCCAAAAATGGATTGAGGGAACCGAAAAATGGGCTGAAGAACCATAAATGGATTGAGGGACCCAAAAATGGATTGAAGGACCCAAAAATGGATTGAAGGACAAAAAATGGATTGAAGAACGCAGAAAAGTTTTGAGGAACCCCAAAATTGTCTGTGGGACCCAAGAACGGATTAAGGAACACAAAAATGGATTTAGGAACCCAAAAATGGCTTAGGGACCAAAAAAATGGATTGAGGAAGCCAAAAATGGATTGAGGGACCCAAAAAATGGATTGAGGGGCCCAAAAATGGATTGACGAACTCAAAAATAGGTCGAGGGACCAAAAAATAAAGTGAGGAACACAAAAATTGATTGAGGAACTCCAAAATGGATTGAGGGAACAAAAACTGGATTGAAAGGCCCAACAACGGATTGAGGAAACCAAAACTGGTTTGAGTGACACAAAAATGGGCTGAGGAACCCAAAAATGGATTGAGGAACCCCAAAAAAACATTGGGAGGCCTAAAAAATGGATTGAGGAATCCAAAAATGGATTGAGGAATCTAAAAATGATTGAGGTACCCCAAAATAAATAGAGGAACCCAAAAATGCATAGAGGAACACAAAAATGGTTTGAGGAACCCAAAAATGGGATGAGGAACCCAAAAATAGATTGAGTGAGGAAGAAAAGGATTGAAGAACTAAAAAATGGATTGAGGAACACAAAAATGGATTGAGGAACCCAAAACCGGATTGAGGAACTTAAAAATGGATTGAGGAACCGAAAAATGGGCCGAGGGATCAAAAAATGGTTTGAGGAACCCGAAAATAGATTTAGGAACCAAAAATGGATTGAGGGACCCAAAAAATGGATTGAGGAACTTAAAAATGGATTGAGGAACCGAAAAATGGGCTGAAGAACCATAAAATGGATTGAAGGACCCAAAAATGGATTGAGGGCCAATAAAATGGATTGAAGAACCCAGAAAAGTTTTGAGGAACCCCAAAATTGTCTGTGGGACCCAAGAATGGATTGAGGAACACAAAAATGGATTTAGGAACCCAAAAATCACTTAGGGAACAAAAAAATCGATTGAGGAATCCAAAAATTGATTGAGGAAGCCAAAATGGATTGAGGGACCAAAAAATGGATTGAGGGGCCCAAAAATGGATTGACGAACTCAAAAATAGGTCGAGGGACCAAAAAATAATGTGAGGAACACGAAAATTAATCGTGGAACTCCAAAATGGATTGAGGGACCAAAAAATAGATTGAAAGGCCCAAAAATGAATTGAGGAAACCAAAAATGGTTTGAGGGACACAAAAATGGGCTGAGGAACCCAAAAATGGATTGAGGAACCCCAAAACAGATTGGGAGGCCCAAAAATGGATTGACGAACTCAAAAATAGGTCGAGGGATCAAAAAATGGATTGAGGAGCCCCAAAACGGATTGACGAAACCAAAAATGGGCTGAAGAACCACAAAATGCCTTGAGGGACCCAAAAATGGATTGGAGGACCCAAAAAAGGATTGAGGGACAAGAAAATGGATTGAGGAAACCAAAAACAGATTGGGAGGCTCAAAAATGGTTTGAGGAATCAAAAAATGGATTGAGGAACCCATAAGTAGGCTAAGGAAACCAAAAATGGATTGAGGGACCAAAAAACTGATGGAGGAAACCAAAAATGGGCTGAGGGAGCCCAAAAACGGATTGAAGAACCAGAAAATGGATTGAGGAACCCAAAAATGGATTCAGGGACCAGAAAATGGATTGACGAAGCCAAAAATGGATTGAGGAACCCAAACATGGATTGAGGAACCCAAACATTGATTGAGGAACCCAAAAATGGATTGCAGGACGCAGAAATGGATTGAGGGACCCAAAAAACGATTGAGGAACCGAAAACTGGATTGAGGAACCCCAAAATAGGCCGAGGGACACAAAAATAAAGTGAGGGACCAAAAATTGATCGAGGAACCCAAAGTGCATTGAAAGGCAATAAAATGGATTGAGGAACACAAAAATGGATTGAAACACCCAAAAAGGGATTGAGAGGCCCAAAAATGGTTTGAGGGACCTAAAAATGTATTTTGGAACCCAGAAAGGGTTCGAAGGACCCAGAAATGGATTGAGGGAACCAAAAATGGATTGAGGGATACTAAAATTGGCTAACGAACCCAAAAATGGATTGAGGAACCCAAAACCAGATTGGGACGCCCAAAAATGGATGGATGAACCCAAAAATGGAATGAGGAACCCAAAAAAGGATTTAGGGATCCAAAAGTGGATTGACGATCCCAAAATGGATTGACGAACCCAAAAATAGGCCAAGGGACCCAAAAATAAAGCGAGGAACCAAAAATTTATCGAGGAACCCAAAAATGGATTGAGGGTAAAAAAAATGGATTGAGGAACACAAAAATGGATTGAAACATCCAAAAATGGATTGAGGAACCCAAAACCAGATTGGGAGGCCCAAAAAAGGATTGAGGAATCAAAAAATGGATTGAGGAATCTAAACATGGATTGAGGTATCCCAAAATAGATAAAGGAATCCAAAAATGGTTTGAGGAACCCAAAAATTGGATGAGGAACACAAAAATAGTTGGAGTGACACAAAAAATGGATTGAAGAACCAAAAAATGTATTGAGGAACCCAAAAATGGATTGAGGAATCCAAAATGGTCTGAGGGACCCAAAAATGGATTCACGAACACAAAAATGCATTGAGGGATCCAAAAATGTATTTTGGAACCCAGAAATGGTTCGAAGGACCAGGAAATGGATTGAGGGAACCAAAAAAGGATTGAGGGATACAAAAACGGGGTGAGGAACCCAAAAATGGATGGATTTAGGGACCCAAAAATGGATTGACGAACTCAAAAATAGATCGGGGGACCAAAAAATAAATTGAGGAACACAAAAATTGATCGAGGAACTCCAAAATGGATTGAGGGACCAAAAAATGGATTGAGGAACCCAAAAATGGATTGAGGGAACCCAAAAATGGGCTGAAGAACCATAAATGGATTGAGGGACCCAAAAATGGATTGAAGGACAAAAAATGGATTGAAGAACCCAGAAAAGTTTTGAGGAACCCCAAAATTGTCTGTGGGACCCAAGAACGGATTAAGGAACACAAAAATGGATTTAGGAACCCAAAAATGGCTTAGGGACCAAAAAAATGGATTGAAAAAGCCAAAAATGGATTGAGGGACCCAAAAAATGGATTGAGGGGCCCATAAATGGATTGACGAACTCAAAAATAGGTCGAGGGACCAAAAAATAAAGTGAGGAACACAAAAATGGATTGAGGAACTCCAAAATGGATTGAGGGAACAAAAACTGGATTGAAAGGCCCAACAACGGATTGAGGAAACCAAAACTGGTTTGAGTGACACAAAAATGGGCTGAGGAACCCAAAAATGGATTGAGGAACCCCAAAAAAACATTGGGAGGCCTAAAAAATGGATTGAGGAATCCAAAAATGGATTGAGGAATCTAAAAATGATTGAGGTACCCCAAAATAAATAGAGGAACCCAAAAATGCATAGAGGAACACAAAAATGGTTTGAGGAACCCAAAAATGGGATGAGGAACCCAAAAATAGATTGAGTGAGGAAGAAAAGGATTGAAGAACTAAAAAATGGATTGAGGAACACAAAAATGGATTGAGGAACCCAAAACCGGATTGAGGAACTTAAAAATGGATTGAGGAACCGAAAAATGGGCCGAGGGATCAAAAAATGGTTTGAGGAACCCGAAAATAGATTTAGGAACCAAAAATGGATTGAGGGACCCAAAAAATGGATTGAGGAACTTAAAAATGGATTGAGGAACCGAAAAATGGGCTGAAGAACCATAAAATGGATTGAAGGACCCAAAAATGGATTGAGGGCCAATAAAATGGATTGAAGAACCCAGAAAAGTTTTGAGGAACCCCAAAATTGTCTGTGGGACCCAAGAATGGATTGAGGAACACAAAAATGGATTTAGGAACCCAAAAATCACTTAGGGAACAAAAAAATCGATTGAGGAATCCAAAAATTGATTGAGGAAGCCAAAATGGATTGAGGGACCAAAAAATGGATTGAGGGGCCCAAAACAGGATTGACGAACTCAAAAATAGGTCGAGGGACCAAAAAATAATGTGAGGAACACGAAAATTAATCGTGGAACTCCAAAATGGATTGAGGGACCAAAAAATAGATTGAAAGGCCCAAAAATGAATTGAGGAAACCAAAAATGGTTTGAGGGACACAAAAATGGGCTGAGGAACCCAAAAATGGATTGAGGAACCCCAAAACAGATTGGGAGGCCCAAAAATGGATTGACGAACTCAAAAATAGGTCGAGGGATCAAAAAATGGATTGAGGAGCCCCAAAACGGATTGACGAAACCAAAAATGGGCTGAAGAACCACAAAATGCCTTGAGGGACCCAAAAATGGATTGGAGGACCCAAAAAAGGATTGAGGGACAATAAAATGGATTGAGGAAACCAAAAACAGATTGGGAGGCTCAAAAATGGTTTGAGGAATCAAAAAATGGATTGAGGAACCCATAAGTAGGCTAAGGAAACCAAAAATGGATTGAGGGATCAAAAAACTGATGGAGGAAACCAAAAATGGGCTGAGGGAGCCCAAAAATGGATTGAAGAACCAGAAAATGGATTGAGGAACCCAAAAATGGATTCAGGGACCAGAAAATGGATTGACGAAGCCAAAAATGGATTGAGGAACCCAAACATGGATTGAGGAACCCAAACATTGATTGAGGAACCCAAAAATGGATTGCAGGACGCAGAAATGGATTGAGGGACCCAAAAAACGATTGAGGAACCGAAAACTGGATTGAGGAACCCCAAAATAGGCCGAGGGACACAAAAATAAAGTGAGGGACCAAAAATTGATCGAGGAACCCAAAGTGCATTGAAAGGCAATAAAATGGATTGAGGAACACAAAAATGGATTGAAACACCCAAAAAGGGATTGAGAGGCCCAAAAATGGTTTGAGGGACCTAAAAATGTATTTTGGAACCCAGAAACGGTTCGAAGGACCCAGAAATGGATTGAGGGAACCAAAAATGGATTGAGGGATACTAAAATTGGCTGACGAACCCAAAAATGGATTGAGGAACCCAAAACCAGATTGGGACGCCCAAAAATGGATGGATGAACCCAAAAATGGAATGAGGAACCCAAAAAAGGATTTAGGGATCCAAAAGTGGATTGACGATCCCAAAATGGATTGACGAACCCAAAAATAGGCCAAGGGACCCAAAAATAAAGCGAGGAACCAAAAATTTATCGAGGAACCCAAAAATGGATTGAGGGTCAAACAAATGGATTGAGGAACACAAAAATGGATTGAAACATCCAAAAATGGATTGAGGAACCCAAAACCAGATTGGGAGGCCCAAAAAAGGATTGAGGAATCAAAAAATGGATTGAGGAATCTAAACATGGATTGAGGTATCCCAAAATAGATAAAGGAATCCAAAAATGGTTTGAGGAACCCAAAAATTGGATGAGGAACACAAAAATAGTTGGAGTGACACAAAAAATGGATTGAAGAACCAAAAAATGTATTGAGGAACCCAAAAATGGATTGAGGAATCCAAAATGGTCTGAGGGACCCAAAAATGGATTCACGAACACAAAAATGCATTGAGGGATCCAAAAATGTATTTTGGAACCCAGAAATGGTTCGAAGGACCAGGAAATGGATTGAGGGAACCAAAAAAGGATTGAGGGATACAAAAACGGGGTGAGGAACCCAAAAATGGATGGATTTAGGGACCCAAAAATGGATTGACGAACTCAAAAATAGATCGGGGGACCAAAAAATAAATTGAGGAACACAAAAATTGATCGAGGAACTCCAAAATAGATTGAGGGACCAAAAATGGATTGAGTAACCCAAAAATGGATTGAGGGAACCGAAAAATGGGCTGAAGAACCATAAATGGATTGAGGGACCCAAAAATGGATTGAAGGACAAAAAATGGATTGAAGAACCCAGAAAAGTTTTGAGGAACCCCAAAATTGTCTGTGGGACCCAAGAACGGATTAAGGAACACAAAAATGGATTTAGGAACCCAAAAATGGCTTAGGGACCAAAAAAATGGATTGAGGAAGCCAAAAATGGATTGAGGGACCCAAAAAATGGATTGAGGGGCCCATAAATGGATTGACGAACTCAAAAATAGGTCGAGGGACCAAAAAATAAAGTGAGGAACACAAAAATGGATTGAGGAACTCCAAAATGGATTGAGGGAACAAAAACTGGATTGAAAGGCCCAACAACGGATTGAGGAAACCAAAACTGGTTTGAGTGACACAAAAATGGGCTGAGGAACCCAAAAATGGATTGAGGAACCCCAAAAAAACATTGGGAGGCCTAAAAAATGGATTGAGGAATCCAAAAATGGATTGAGGAATCTAAAAATGATTGAGGTACCCCAAAATAAATAGAGGAACCCAAAAATGCATAGAGGAACACAAAAATGGTTTGAGGAACCCAAAAATGGGATGAGGAACCCAAAAATAGATTGAGTGAGGAAGAAAAGGATTGAAGAACTAAAAAATGGATTGAGGAACACAAAAATGGATTGAGGAACCCAAAACCGGATTGAGGAACTTAAAAATGGATTGAGGAACCGAAAAATGGGCCGAGGGATCAAAAAATGGTTTGAGGAACCCGAAAATAGATTTAGGAACCAAAAATGGATTGAGGGACCCAAAAAATGGATTGAGGAACTTAAAAATGGATTGAGGAACCGAAAAATGGGCTGAAGAACCATAAAATGGATTGAAGGACCCAAAAATGGATTGAGGGCCAATAAAATGGATTGAAGAACCCAGAAAAGTTTTGAGGAACCCCAAAATTGTCTGTGGGACCCAAGAATGGATTGAGGAACACAAAAATGGATTTAGGAACCCAAAAATCACTTAGGGAACAAAAACATCGATTGAGGAATCCAAAAATTGATTGAGGAAGCCAAAATGGATTGAGGGACCAAAAAATGGATTGAGGGGCCCAAAACAGGATTGACGAACTCAAAAATAGGTCGAGGGACCAAAAAATAATGTGAGGAACACGAAAATTAATCGTGGAACTCCAAAATGGATTGAGGGACCAAAAAATAGATTGAAAGGCCCAAAAATGAATTGAGGAAACCAAAAATGGTTTGAGGGACACAAAAATGGGCTGAGGAACCCAAAAATGGATTGAGGAACCCCAAAACAGATTGGGAGGCCCAAAAATGGATTGACGAACTCAAAAATAGGTCGAGGGATCAAAAAATGGATTGAGGAGCCCCAAAACGGATTGACGAAACCAAAAATGGGCTGAAGAACCACAAAATGCCTTGAGGGACCCAAAAATGGATTGGAGGACCCAAAAAAGGATTGAGGGACAATAAAATGGATTGAGGAAACCAAAAACAGATTGGGAGGCTCAAAAATGGTTTGAGGAATCAAAAAATGGATTGAGGAACCCATAAGTAGGCTAAGGAAACCAAAAATGGATTGAGGGATCAAAAAACTGATGGAGGAAACCAAAAATGGGCTGAGGGAGCCCAAAAATGGATTGAAGAACCAGAAAATGGATTGAGGAACCCAAAAATGGATTCAGGGACCAGAAAATGGATTGACGAAGCCAAAAATGGATTGAGGAACCCAAACATGGATTGAGGAACCCAAACATTGATTGAGGAACCCAAAAATGGATTGCAGGACGCAGAAATGGATTGAGGGACCCAAAAATCGATTGAGGAACCGAAAACTGGATTGAGGAACCCCAAAATAGGCCGAGGGACACAAAAATAAAGTGAGGGACCAAAAATTGATCGAGGAACCCAAAGTGCATTGAAAGGCAATAAAATGGATTGAGGAACACAAAAATGGATTGAAACACCCAAAAAGGGATTGAGAGGCCCAAAAATGGTTTGAGGGACCTAAAAATGTATTTTGGAACCCAGAAAGGGTTCGAAGGACCCAGAAATGGATTGAGGGAACCAAAAATGGATTGAGGGATACTAAAATTGGCTGACGAACCCAAAAATGGATTGAGGAACCCAAAACCAGATTGGGACGCCCAAAAATGGATGGATGAACCCAAAAATGGAATGAGGAACCCAAAAAAGGATTTAGGGATCCAAAAGTGGATTGACGATCCCAAAATGGATTGACGAACCCAAAAATAGGCCAAGGGACCCAAAAATAAAGCGAGGAACCAAAAATTTATCGAGGAACCCAAAAATGGATTGAGGGTCAAAAAAATGGATTGAGGAACACAAAAATGGATTGAAACATCCAAAAATGGATTGAGGAACCCAAAACCAGATTGGGAGGCCCAAAAAAGGATTGAGGAATCAAAAAATGGATTGAGGAATCTAAACATGGATTGAGGTATCCCAAAATAGATAAAGGAATCCAAAAATGGTTTGAGGAACCCAAAAATTGGATGAGGAACACAAAAATAGTTGGAGTGACACAAAAAATGGATTGAAGAACCAAAAAATGTATTGAGGAACCCAAAAATGGATTGAGGAATCCAAAATGGTCTGAGGGACCCAAAAATGGATTCACGAACACAAAAATGCATTGAGGGATCCAAAAATGTATTTTGGAACCCAGAAATGGTTCGAAGGACCAGGAAATGGATTGAGGGAACCAAAAAAGGATTGAGGGATACAAAAACGGGGTGAGGAACCCAAAAATGGATGGATTTAGGGACCCAAAAATGGATTGACGAACTCAAAAATAGATCGGGGGACCAAAAAATAAATTGAGGAACACAAAAATTGATCGAGGAACTCCAAAATAGATTGAGGGACCAAAAATGGATTGAGGAACCCAAAAATGGATTGAGGGAACCGAAAAATGGGCTGAAGAACCATAAATGGATTGAGGGACCCAAAAATGGATTGAAGGACAAAAAATGGATTGAAGAACCCAGAAAAGTTTTGAGGAACCCCAAAATTGTCTGTGGGACCCAAGAACGGATTAAGGAACACAAAAATGGATTTAGGAACCCAAAAATGGCTTAGGGACCAAAAAAATGGATTGAGGAAGCCAAAAATGCATTGAGGGACCCAAAAAATGGATTGAGGGGCCCAAAAATGGATTGACGAACTCAAAAATAGGTCGAGGGACCAAAAAATAAAGTGAGGAACACAAAAATTGATTGAGGAACTCCAAAATGGATTGAGGGAACAAAAACTGGATTGAAAGGCCCAACAACGGATTGAGGAAACCAAAACTGGTTTGAGTGACACAAAAATGGGCTGAGGAACCCAAAAATGGATTGAGGAACCCCAAAAAAACATTGGGAGGCCTAAAAAATGGATTGAGGAATCCAAAAATGGATTGAGGAATCTAAAAATGATTGAGGTACCCCAAAATAAATAGAGGAACCCAAAAATGCATAGAGGAACACAAAAATGGTTTGAGGAACCCAAAAATGGGATGAGGAACCCAAAAATAGATTGAGTGAGGAAGAAAAGGATTGAAGAACTAAAAAATGGATTGAGGAACACAAAAATGGATTGAGGAACCCAAAACCGGATTGAGGAACTTAAAAATGGATTGAGGAACCGAAAAATGGGCCGAGGGATCAAAAAATGGTTTGAGGAACCCGAAAATAGATTTAGGAACCAAAAATGGATTGAGGGACCCAAAAATGGATTGAGGAACATAAAAATGGATTGAGGAACCGAAAAATGGGCTGAAGAACCATAAAATGGATTGAAGGACCCAAAAATGGATTGAGGGCCAATAAAATGGATTGAAGAACCTAGAAAAGTTTTGAGGAACCCCAAAATTGTCTGTGGGATCCAAGAATGGATTGAGGAACACAAAAATGGATTTAGGAACCCAAAAATCACTTAGGGAACAAAAAAATCGATTGAGGAAGCCAAAAATTGATTGAGGAAGCCAAAATGGATTCAGGGACCAAAAAATGGATTGAGGGGCCCAAAAATGGATTGACGAACTCAAAAATAGGTTGAGGGACCAAAAAATAATGTGAGGAACACGAAAATTAATCGTGGAACTCCAAAATGGATTGAGGGACCAAAAAATAGATTGAAAGGCCCAAAAATGAATTGAGGAAACCAAAAATGGTTTGAGGGACACAAAAATGGGCTGAGGAACCCAAAAATGGATTGAGGAACGCCAAAACAGATTGGGAGGCCCAAAAATGGATTGACGAACTCAAAAATAGGTCGAGGGATCAAAAAATGGATTGAGGAGCCCCAAAACGGATTGACGAAACCAAAAATGGGCTGAAGAACCACAAAATGCCTTGAGGGACCCAAAAATGGATTGGAGGACCCAAAAAAGGATTGAGGGACAAGAAAATGGATTGAGGAAACCAAAAACAGATTGGGAGGCTCAAAAATGGTTTGAGGAATTCAAAAATCGATTGAGGAACCCATAAGTAGGCTAAGGAAACCAAAAATGGATTGAGGGACCAAAAAACTGATGGAGGAAACCAAAAATGGGCTGAGGGAGCCCAAAAACGGATTGAAGAACCAGAAAATGGATTGAGGAACCCAAAAATGGATTCAGGGACCAGAAAATGGATTGACGAAGCCAAAAATGGATTGAGGAACCCAAACATGGATTGAGGAACCCAAACATTGATTGAGGAACCCAAAAATGGATTGCAGGACGCAGAAATGGATTGAGGGACCCAAAAAACGATTGAGGAACTGAAAACTGGATTGAGGAACCCCAAAATAGGCCGAGGGACACAAAAATAAAGTGAGGGACCAAAAATTGATCGAGGAACCCAAAGTGCATTGAAAGGCAATAAAATGGCTTGAGGAACACAAAAATGGATTGAAACACCCAAAAAGGGATTGAGAGGCCCAAAAATGGTTTGAGGGACCTAAAAATGTATTTTGGAACCCAGAAAGGGTTCGAAGGACCCAGAAATGGATTGAGGGAACCAAAAATGGATTGAGGGATACTAAAATTGGCTGACGAACCCAAAAATGGATTGAGGAACCCAAAACCAGATTGGGACGCCCAAAAATGGATGGATGAACCCAAAAATGGAATGAGGAACCCAAAAAAGGATTTAGGGATCCAAAAGTGGATTGACGATCCCAAAATGGATTGACGAACCCAAAAATAGGCCAAGGGACCCAAAAATAAAGCGAGGAACCAAAAATTTATCGAGGAACCCAAAAATGGATTGAGGGTCAAAAAAATGGATTGAGGAACACAAAAATGGATTGAAACATCCAAAAATGGATTGAGGAACCCAAAACCAGATTGGGAGGCCCAAAAAAGGATTGAGGAATCAAAAAATGGATTGAGGAATCTAAACATGGATTGAGGTATCCCAAAATAGATAAAGGAATCCAAAAATGGTTTGAGGAACCCAAAAATTGGATGAGGAACACAAAAATAGTTGGAGTGACACAAAAAATGGATTGAAGAACCAAAAAATGTATTGAGGAACCCAAAAATGGATTGAGGAATCCAAAATGGTCTGAGGGACCCAAAAATGGATTCACGAACACAAAAATGCATTGAGGGATCCAAAAATGTATTTTGGAACCCAGAAATGGTTCGAAGGACCAGGAAATGGATTGAGGGAACCAAAAAAGGATTGAGGGATACAAAAACGGGGTGAGGAACCCAAAAATGGATGGATTTAGGGACCCAAAAATGGATTGACGAACTCAAAAATAGATCGGGGGACCAAAAAATAAATTGAGGAACACAAAAATTGATCGAGGAACTCCAAAATAGATTGAGGGACCAAAAATGGATTGAGTAACCCAAAAATGGATTGAGGGAACCGAAAAATGGGCTGAAGAACCATAAATGGATTGAGGGACCCAAAAATGGATTGAAGGACCCAAAAATGGATTGAAGGACAAAAAATGGATTGAAGAACGCAGAAAAGTTTTGAGGAACCCCAAAATTGTCTGTGGGACCCAAGAACGGATTAAGGAACACAAAAATGGATTTAGGAACCCAAAAATGGCTTAGGGACCAAAAAAATGGATTGAGGAAGCCAAAAATGGATTGAGGGACCCAAAAAATGGATTGAGGGGCCCATAAATGGATTGACGAACTCAAAAATAGGTCGAGGGACCAAAAAATAAAGTGAGGAACACAAAAATGGATTAAGGAACTCCAAAATGGATTGAGGGAACAAAAACTGGATTGAAAGGCCCAACAACGGATTGAGGAAACCAAAACTGGTTTGAGTGACACAAAAATGGGCTGAGGAACCCAAAAATGGATTGAGGAACCCCAAAAAAACATTGGGAGGCCTAAAAAATGGATTGAGGAATCCAAAAATGGATTGAGGAATCTAAAAATGATTGAGGTACCCCAAAATAAATAGAGGAACCCAAAAATGCATAGAGGAACACAAAAATGGTTTGAGGAACCCAAAAATGGGATGAGGAACCCAAAAATAGATTGAGTGAGGAAGAAAAGGATTGAAGAACTAAAAAATGGATTGAGGAACACAAAAATGGATTGAGGAACCCAAAACCGGATTGAGGAACTTAAAAATGGATTGAGGAACCGAAAAATGGGCCGAGGGATCAAAAAATGGTTTGAGGAACCCGAAAATAGATTTAGGAACCAAAAATGGATTGAGGGACCCAAAAAATGGATTGAGGAACTTAAAAATGGATTGAGGAACCGAAAAATGGGCTGAAGAACCATAAAATGGATTGAAGGACCCAAAAATGGATTGAGGGCCAATAAAATGGATTGAAGAACCCAGAAAAGTTTTGAGGAACCCCAAAATTGTCTGTGGGACCCAAGAATGGATTGAGGAACACAAAAATGGATTTAGGAACCCAAAAATCACTTAGGGAACAAAAACATCGATTGAGGAATCCAAAAATTGATTGAGGAAGCCAAAATGGATTGAGGGACCAAAAAATGGATTGAGGGGCCCAAAACAGGATTGACGAACTCAAAAATAGGTCGAGGGACCAAAAAATAATGTGAGGAACACGAAAATTAATCGTGGAACTCCAAAATGGATTGAGGGACCAAAAAATAGATTGAAAGGCCCAAAAATGAATTGAGGAAACCAAAAATGGTTTGAGGGACACAAAAATGGGCTGAGGAACCCAAAAATGGATTGAGGAACCCCAAAACAGATTGGGAGGCCCAAAAATGGATTGACGAACTCAAAAATAGGTCGAGGGATCAAAAAATGGATTGAGGAGCCCCAAAACGGATTGACGAAACCAAAAATGGGCTGAAGAACCACAAAATGCCTTGAGGGACCCAAAAATGGATTGGAGGACCCAAAAAAGGATTGAGGGACAATAAAATGGATTGAGGAAACCAAAAACAGATTGGGAGGCTCAAAAATGGTTTGAGGAATCAAAAAATGGATTGAGGAACCCATAAGTAGGCTAAGGAAACCAAAAATGGATTGAGGGATCAAAAAACTGATGGAGGAAACCAAAAATGGGCTGAGGGAGCCCAAAAATGGATTGAAGAACCAGAAAATGGATTGAGGAACCCAAAAATGGATTCAGGGACCAGAAAATGGATTGACGAAGCCAAAAATGGATTGAGGAACCCAAACATGGATTGAGGAACCCAAACATTGATTGAGGAACCCAAAAATGGATTGCAGGACGCAGAAATGGATTGAGGGACCCAAAAAACGATTGAGGAACCGAAAACTGGATTGAGGAACCCCAAAATAGGCCGAGGGACACAAAAATAAAGTGAGGGACCAAAAATTGATCGAGGAACCCAAAGTGCATTGAAAGGCAATAAAATGGATTGAGGAACACAAAAATGGATTGAAACACCCAAAAAGGGATTGAGAGGCCCAAAAATGGTTTGAGGGACCTAAAAATGTATTTTGGAACCCAGAAACGGTTCGAAGGACCCAGAAATGGATTGAGGGAACCAAAAATGGATTGAGGGATACTAAAATTGGCTGACGAACCCAAAAATGGATTGAGGAACCCAAAACCAGATTGGGACGCCCAAAAATGGATGGATGAACCCAAAAATGGAATGAGGAACCCAAAAAAGGATTTAGGGATCCAAAAGTGGATTGACGATCCCAAAATGGATTGACGAACCCAAAAATAGGCCAAGGGACCCAAAAATAAAGCGAGGAACCAAAAATTTATCGAGGAACCCAAAAATGGATTGAGGGTCAAAAAAATGGATTGAGGAACACAAAAATGGATTGAAACATCCAAAAATGGATTGAGGAACCCAAAACCAGATTGGGAGGCCCAAAAAAGGATTGAGGAATCAAAAAATGGATTGAGGAATCAAAACATGGATTGAGGTATCCCAAAATAGATAAAGGAATCCAAAAATGGTTTGAGGAACCCAAAAATTGGATGAGGAACACAAAAATAGTTTGAGTGACACAAAAAATGGATTGAAGAACCAAAAAATGTATTGAGGAACCCAAAAATGGATTGAGGAATCCAAAATGGTCTGAGGGACCCAAAAATGGATTCACGAACACAAAAATGCATTGAGGGATCCAAAAATGTATTTTGGAACCCAGAAATGGTTCGAAGGACCAGGAAATGGATTGAGGGAACCAAAAAAGGATTGAGGGATACAAAAACGGGGTGAGGAACCCAAAAATGGATGGATTTAGGGACCCAAAAATGGATTGACGAACTCAAAAATAGATCGGGGGACCAAAAAATAAATTGAGGAACACAAAAATTGATCGAGGAACTCCAAAATAGATTGAGGGACCAAAAAATGGATTGAGGAACCCAAAAATGGATTGAGGGAACCGAAAAATGGGCTGAAGAACCATAAATGGATTGAGGGACCCAAAAATGGATTGAAGGACCCAAAAATGGATTGAAGGACAAAAAATGGATTGAAGAACGCAGAAAAGTTTTGAGGAACCCCAAAATTGTCTGTGGGACCCAAGAACGGATTAAGGAACACAAAAATGGATTTAGGAACCCAAAAATGGCTTAGGGACCAAAAAAATGGATTGAGGAAGCCAAAAATGCATTGAGGGACCCAAAAAATGGATTGAGGGGCCCAAAAATGGATTGACGAACTCAAAAATAGGTCGAGGGACCAAAAAATAAAGTGAGGAACACAAAAATTGATTGAGGAACTCCAAAATGGATTGAGGGAACAAAAACTGGATTGAAAGGCCCAACAACGGATTGAGGAAACCAAAACTGGTTTGAGTGACACAAAAATGGGCTGAGGAACCCAAAAATGGATTGAGGAACCCCAAAAAAACATTGGGAGGCCTAAAAAATGGATTGAGGAATCCAAAAATGGATTGAGGAATCTAAAAATGATTGAGGTACCCCAAAATAAATAGAGGAACCCAAAAATGCATAGAGGAACACAAAAATGGTTTGAGGAACCCAAAAATGGGATGAGGAACCCAAAAATAGATTGAGTGAGGAAGAAAAGGATTGAAGAACTAAAAAATGGATTGAGGAACACAAAAATGGATTGAGGAACCCAAAACCGGATTGAGGAACTTAAAAATGGATTGAGGAACCGAAAAATGGGCCGAGGGATCAAAAAATGGTTTGAGGAACCCGAAAATAGATTTAGGAACCAAAAATGGATTGAGGGACCCAAAAAATGGATTGAGGAACTTAAAAATGGATTGAGGAACCGAAAAATGGGCTGAAGAACCATAAAATGGATTGAAGGACCCAAAAATGGATTGAGGGCCAATAAAATGGATTGAAGAACCCAGAAAAGTTTTGAGGAACCCCAAAATTGTCTGTGGGACCCAAGAATGGATTGAGGAACACAAAAATGGATTTAGGAACCCAAAAATCACTTAGGGAACAAAAAAATCGATTGAGGAAGCCAAAAATTGATTGAGGAAGCCAAAATGGATTCAGGGACCAAAAAATGGATTGAGGGGCCCAAAACAGGATTGACGAACTCAAAAATAGGTCGAGGGACCAAAAAATAATGTGAGGAACACGAAAATTAATCGTGGAACTCCAAAATGGATTGAGGGACCAAAAAATAGATTGAAAGGCCCAAAAATGAATTGAGGAAACCAAAAATGGTTTGAGGGACACAAAAATGGGCTGAGGAACCCAAAAATGGATTGAGGAACCCCAAAACAGATTGGGAGGCCCAAAAATGGATTGACGAACTCAAAAATAGGTCGAGGGATCAAAAAATGGATTGAGGAGCCCCAAAACGGATTGACGAAACCAAAAATGGGCTGAAGAACCACAAAATGCCTTGAGGGACCCAAAAATGGATTGGAGGACCCAAAAAAGGATTGAGGGACAATAAAATGGATTGAGGAAACCAAAAACAGATTGGGAGGCTCAAAAATGGTTTGAGGAATCAAAAAATGGATTGAGGAACCCATAAGTAGGCTAAGGAAACCAAAAATGGATTGAGGGATCAAAAAACTGATGGAGGAAACCAAAAATGGGCTGAGGGAGCCCAAAAACGGATTGAAGAACCAGAAAATGGATTGAGGAACCCAAAAATGGATTCAGGGACCAGAAAATGGATTGACGAAGCCAAAAATGGATTGAGGAACCCAAACATGGATTGAGGAACCCAAACATTGATTGAGGAACCCAAAAATGGATTGCAGGACGCAGAAATGGATTGAGGGACCCAAAAAACGATTGAGGAACCGAAAACTGGATTGAGGAACCCCAAAATAGGCCGAGGGACACAAAAATAAAGTGAGGGACCAAAAATTGATCGAGGAACCCAAAGTGCATTGAAAGGCAATAAAATGGATTGAGGAACACAAAAATGGATTGAAACACCCAAAAAGGGATTGAGAGGCCCAAAAATGGTTTGAGGGACCTAAAAATGTATTTTGGAACCCAGAAACGGTTCGAAGGACCCAGAAATGGATTGAGGGAACCAAAAATGGATTGAGGGATACTAAAATTGGCTGACGAACCCAAAAATGGATTGAGGAACCCAAAACCAGATTGGGACGCCCAAAAATGGATGGATGAACCCAAAAATGGAATGAGGAACCCAAAAAAGGATTTAGGGATCCAAAAGTGGATTGACGATCCCAAAATGGATTGACGAACCCAAAAATAGGCCAAGGGACCCAAAAATAAAGCGAGGAACCAAAAATTTATCGAGGAACCCAAAAATGGATTGAGGGTCAAAAAAATGGATTGAGGAACACAAAAATGGATTGAAACATCCAAAAATGGATTGAGGAACCCAAAACCAGATTGGGAGGCCCAAAAAAGGATTGAGGAATCAAAAAATGGATTGAGGAATCTAAACATGGATTGAGGTATCCCAAAATAGATAAAGGAATCCAAAAATGGTTTGAGGAACCCAAAAATTGGATGAGGAACACAAAAATAGTTGGAGTGACACAAAAAATGGATTGAAGAACCAAAAAATGTATTGAGGAACCCAAAAATGGATTGAGGAATCCAAAATGGTCTGAGGGACCCAAAAATGGATTCACGAACACAAAAATGCATTGAGGGATCCAAAAATGTATTTTGGAACCCAGAAATGGTTCGAAGGACCAGGAAATGGATTGAGGGAACCAAAAAAGGATTGAGGGATACAAAAACGGGGTGAGGAACCCAAAAAAGGATGGATTTAGGGACCCAAAAATGGATTGACGAACTCAAAAATAGATCGGGGGACCAAAAAATAAATTGAGGAACACAAAAATTGATCGAGGAACTCCAAAATAGATTGAGGGACCAAAAATGGATTGAGGAACCCAAAAATGGATTGAGGGAACCGAAAAATGGGCTGAAGAACCATAAATGGATTGAGGGACCCAAAAATGGATTGAAGGACAAAAAATGGATTGAAGAACCCAGAAAAGTTTTGAGGAACCCCAAAATTGTCTGTGGGACCCAAGAACGGATTAAGGAACACAAAAATGGATTTAGGAACCCAAAAATGGCTTAGGGACCAAAAAAATGGATTGAGGAAGCCAAAAATGCATTGAGGGACCCAAAAAATGGATTGAGGGGCCCAAAAATGGATTGACGAACTCAAAAATAGGTCGAGGGACCAAAAAATAAAGTGAGGAACACAAAAATGGATTGAGGAACTCCAAAATGGATTGAGGGAACAAAAACTGGATTGAAAGGCCCAACAACGGATTGAGGAAACCAAAACTGGTTTGAGTGACACAAAAATGGGCTGAGGAACCCAAAAATGGATTGAGGAACCCCAAAAAAACATTGGGAGGCCTAAAAAATGGATTGAGGAATCCAAAAATGGATTGAGGAATCTAAAAATGATTGAGGTACCCCAAAATAAATAGAGGAACCCAAAAATGCATAGAGGAACACAAAAATGGTTTGAGGAACCCAAAAATGGGATGAGGAACCCAAAAATAGATTGAGTGAGGAAGAAAAGGATTGAAGAACTAAAAAATGGATTGAGGAACACAAAAATGGATTGAGGAACCCAAAACCGGATTGAGGAACTTAAAAATGGATTGAGGAACCGAAAAATGGGCCGAGGGATCAAAAAATGGTTTGAGGAACCCGAAAATAGATTTAGGAACCAAAAATGGATTGAGGGACCCAAAAATGGATTGAGGAACATAAAAATGGATTGAGGAACCGAAAAATGGGCTGAAGAACCATAAAATGGATTGAAGGACCCAAAAATGGATTGAGGGCCAATAAAATGGATTGAAGAACCTAGAAAAGTTTTGAGGAACCCCAAAATTGTCTGTGGGATCCAAGAATGGATTGAGGAACACAAAAATGGATTTAGGAACCCAAAAATCACTTAGGGAACAAAAAAATCGATTGAGGAAGCCAAAAATTGATTGAGGAAGCCAAAATGGATTCAGGGACCAAAAAATGGATTGAGGGGCCCAAAAATGGATTGACGAACTCAAAAATAGGTTGAGGGACCAAAAAATAATGTGAGGAACACGAAAATTAATCGTGGAACTCCAAAATGGATTGAGGGACCAAAAAATAGATTGAAAGGCCCAAAAATGAATTGAGGAAACCAAAAATGGTTTGAGGGACACAAAAATGGGCTGAGGAACCCAAAAATGGATTGAGGAACGCCAAAACAGATTGGGAGGCCCAAAAATGGATTGACGAACTCAAAAATAGGTCGAGGGATCAAAAAATGGATTGAGGAGCCCCAAAACGGATTGACGAAACCAAAAATGGGCTGAAGAACCACAAAATGCCTTGAGGGACCCAAAAATGGATTGGAGGACCCAAAAAAGGATTGAGGGACAATAAAATGGATTGAGGAAACCAAAAACAGATTGGGAGGCTCAAAAATGGTTTGAGGAATTCAAAAATCGATTGAGGAACCCATAAGTAGGCTAAGGAAACCAAAAATGGATTGAGGGACCAAAAAACTGATGGAGGAAACCAAAAATGGGCTGAGGGAGCCCAAAAACGGATTGAAGAACCAGAAAATGGATTGAGGAACCCAAAAATGGATTCAGGGACCAGAAAATGGATTGACGAAGCCAAAAATGGATTGAGGAACCCAAACATGGATTGAGGAACCCAAACATTGATTGAGGAACCCAAAAATGGATTGCAGGACGCAGAAATGGATTGAGGGACCCAAAAAACGATTGAGGAACTGAAAACTGGATTGAGGAACCCCAAAATAGGCCGAGGGACACAAAAATAAAGTGAGGGACCAAAAATTGATCGAGGAACCCAAAGTGCATTGAAAGGCAATAAAATGGATGGAGGAACACAAAAATGGATTGAAACACCCAAAAAGGGATTGAGAGGCCCAAAAATGGTTTGAGGGACCTAAAAATGTATTTTGGAACCCAGAAACGGTTCGAAGGACCCAGAAATGGATTGAGGGAACCAAAAATGGATTGAGGGATACTAAAATTGGCTGACGAACCCAAAAATGGATTGAGGAACCCAAAACCAGATTGGGACGCCCAAAAATGGATGGATGAACCCAAAAATGGAATGAGGAACCCAAAAAAGGATTTAGGGATCCAAAAGTGGATTGACGATCCCAAAATGGATTGACGAACCCAAAAATAGGCCAAGGGACCCAAAAATAAAGCGAGGAACCAAAAATTTATCGAGGAACCCAAAAATGGATTGAGGGTCAAAAAAATGGATTGAGGAACACAAAAATGGATTGAAACATCCAAAAATGGATTGAGGAACCCAAAAATTGGATGAGGAACACAAAAATAGTTGGAGTGACACAAAAAATGGATTGAAGAACCAAAAAATGTATTGAGGAACCCAAAAATGGATTGAGGAATCCAAAATGGTCTGAGGGACCCAAAAATGGATTCACGAACACAAAAATGCATTGAGGGATCCAAAAATGTATTTTGGAACCCAGAAATGGTTCGAAGGACCAGGAAATGGATTGAGGGAACCAAAAAAGGATTGAGGGATACAAAAACGGGGTGAGGAACCCAAAAATGGATGGATTTAGGGACCCAAAAATGGATTGACGAACTCAAAAATAGATCGGGGGACCAAAAAATAAATTGAGGAACACAAAAATTGATCGAGGAACTCCAAAATGGATTGAGGGACCAAAAAATGGATTGAGGAACCCAAAAATGGATTGAGGGAACCCAAAAATGGGCTGAAGAACCATAAATGGATTGAGGGACCCAAAAATGGATTGAAGGACCCAAAAATGGATTGAAGGACAAAAAATGGATTGAAGAACCCAGAAAAGTTTTGAGGAACCCCAAAATTGTCTGTGGGACCCAAGAACGGATTAAGGAACACAAAAATGGATTTAGGAACCCAAAAATGGCTTAGGGACCAAAAAAATGGATTGAGGAAGCCAAAAATGGATTGAGGGACCCAAAAAATGGATTGAGGGGCCCAAAAATGGATTGACGAACTCAAAAATAGGTCGAGGGACCAAAAAATAAAGTGAGGAACACAAAAATTGATTGAGGAACTCCAAAATGGATTGAGGGAACAAAAACTGGATTGAAAGGCCCAACAACGGATTGAGGAAACCAAAACTGGTTTGAGTGACACAAAAATGGGCTGAGGAACCCAAAAATGGATTGAGGAACCCCAAAAAAACATTGGGAGGCCTAAAAAATGGATTGAGGAATCCAAAAATGGATTGAGGAACCTAAAAATGATTGAGGTACCCCAAAATAAATAGAGGAACCCAAAAATGCATAGAGGAACACAAAAATGGTTTGAGGAACCCAAAAATGGGATGAGGAACCCAAAAATAGATTGAGTGAGGAAGAAAAGGATTGAAGAACTAAAAAATGGATTGAGGAACACAAAAATGGATTGAGGAACCCAAAACCGGATTGAGGAACTTAAAAATGGATTGAGGAACCGAAAAATGGGCCGAGGGATCAAAAAATGGTTTGAGGAACCCGAAAATAGATTTAGGAACCAAAAATGGATTGAGGGACCCAAAAAATGGATTGAGGAACATAAAAATGGATTGAGGAACCGAAAAATGGGCTGAAGAACCATAAAATGGATTGAAGGACCCAAAAATGGATTGAGGGCCAATAAAATGGATTGAAGAACCCAGAAAAGTTTTGAGGAACCCCAAAATTGTCTGTGGGACCCAAGAATGGATTGAGGAACACAAAAATGGATTTAGGAACCGAAAAATCACTTAGGGAACAAAAAAATCGATTGAGGAATCCAAAAATTGATTGAGGAAGCCAAAATGGATTGAGGGACCAAAAAATGGATTGAGGGGCCCAAAAATGGATTGACGAACTCAAAAATAGGTCGAGGGACCAAAAAATAATGTGAGGAACACGAAAATTAATCGTGGAACTCCAAAATGGATTGAGGGACCAAAAAATAGATTGAAAGGCCCAAAAATGAATTGAGGAAACCAAAACTGGTTTGAGTGACACAAAAATGGGCTGAGGAACCCAAAAATGGATTGAGGAACCCCAAAACAGATTGGGAGGCCCAAAAATGGATTGACGAACTCAAAAATAGGTCGAGGGATCAAAAAATGGATTGAGGAGCCCCAAAACGGATTGACGAAACCAAAAATGGGCTGAAGAACCACAAAATGCCTTGAGGGACCCAAAAATGGATTGGAGGACCCAAAAAAGGATTGAGGGACAATAAAATGGATTGAGGAAACCAAAAACAGATTGGGAGGCTCAAAAATGGTTTGAGGAATCCAAAAATGGATTGAGGAACCCATAAGTAGGCTAAGGAAACCAAAAATGGATTGAGGGATCAAAAAACTGATGGAGGAAACCAAAAATGGGCTGAGGGAGCCCAAAAACGGATTGAAGAACCAGAAAATGGATTGAGGAACCCAAAAATGGATTCAGGGACCAGAAAATGGATTGACGAAGCCAAA
Organism: Dromococcyx pavoninus; assembly: GCA_033558185.1. Lineage (NCBI taxonomy): Eukaryota > Metazoa > Chordata > Aves > Cuculiformes > Neomorphidae > Dromococcyx > Dromococcyx pavoninus. The sequence goes on from JAUMJL010001932.1 coordinate 95,888, forward strand.
AATGGATTGAGGAACCCAAACATGGATTGAGGAACCCAAACATTGATTGAGGAACCCAAAAATGGATTGCAGGACGCAGAAATGGATTGAGGGACCCAAAAAACGATTGAGGAACCGAAAACTGGATTGAGGAACCCCAAAATAGGCCGAGGGACACAAAAATAAAGTGAGGGACCAAAAATTGATCGAGGAACCCAAAGTGCATTGAAAGGCAATAAAATGGATTGAGGAACACAAAAATGGATTGAAACACCCAAAAAGGGATTGAGAGGCCCAAAAATGGTTTGAGGGACCTAAAAATGTATTTTGGAACCCAGAAACGGTTCGAAGGACCCAGAAATGGATTGAGGGAACCAAAAATGGATTGAGGGATACTAAAATTGGCTGACGAACCCAAAAATGGATTGAGGAACCCAAAACCAGATTGGGACGCCCAAAAATGGATGGATGAACCCAAAAATGGAACGAGGAACCCAAAAAAGGATTTAGGGATCCAAAAGTGGATTGACGATCCCAAAATGGATTGACGAACCCAAAAATAGGCCAAGGGACCCAAAAATAAAGCGAGGAACCAAAAATTTATCGAGGAACCCAAAAATGGATTGAGGGTCAAAAAAATGGATTGAGGAACACAAAAATGGATTGAAACATCCAAAAATGGATTGAGGAACCCAAAACCAGATTGGGAGGCCCAAAAAAGGATTGAGGAATCAAAAAATGGATTGAGGAATCTAAACATGGATTGAGGTATCCCAAAATAGATAAAGGAATCCAAAAATGGTTTGAGGAACCCAAAAATTGGATGAGGAACACAAAAATAGTTGGAGTGACACAAAAAATGGATTGAAGAACCAAAAAATGTATTGAGGAACCCAAAAATGGATTGAGGAATCCAAAATGGTCTGAGGGACCCAAAAATGGATTCACGAACACAAAAATGCATTGAGGGATCCAAAAATGTATTTTGGAACCCAGAAATGGTTCGAAGGACCAGGAAATGGATTGAGGGAACCAAAAAAGGATTGAGGGATACAAAAACGGGGTGAGGAACCCAAAAATGGATGGATTTAGGGACCCAAAAATGGATTGACGAACTCAAAAATAGATCGGGGGACCAAAAAATAAATTGAGGAACACAAAAATTGATCGAGGAACTCCAAAATAGATTGAGGGACCAAAAATGGATTGAGGAACCCAAAAATGGATTGAGGGAACCGAAAAATGGGCTGAAGAACCATAAATGGATTGAGGGACCCAAAAATGGATTGAAGGACCCAAAAATGGATTGAGGGACAAAAAATGGATTGAAGAACCCAGAAAAGTTTTGAGGAACCCCAAAATTGTCTGTGGGACCCAAGAACGGATTAAGGAACACAAAAATGGATTTAGGAACCCAAAAATGGCTTAGGGACCAAAAAAATGGATTGAGGAAGCCAAAAATGGATTGAGGGACCCAAAACCGGATTGAGGAACTTAAAAATGGATTGAGGAACCGAAAAATGGCCCGAGGGATCAAAAAATGGTTTGAGGAACCCGAAAATAGATTTAGGAACCAAAAATGGATTGAGGGACCCAAAAAATGGATTGAGGAACATAAAAATGGATTGAGGAACCGAAAAATGGGCTGAAGAACCATAAAATGGATTGAAGGACCCAAAAATGGATTGAGGGCCAATAAAATGGATTGAAGAACCTAGAAAAGTTTTGAGGAACCCCAAAATTGTCTGTGGGACCCAAGAATGGATTGAGGAACACAAAAATGGATTTAGGAACCCAAAAATCACTTTGGGAACAAAAAAATGGATTGAGGAAGCCAAAAATTGATTGAGGAAGCCAAAATGGATTCAGGGACCAAAAAATGGATTGAGGGGCCCAAAAATGGGTTGACGAACTCAAAAATAGGTTGAGGGACCAAAAAATAACGTGAGGAACACGAAAATTAATCGTGGAACTCCAAAATGGATTGAGGGACCAAAAAATAGATTGAAAGGCCCAAAAATGAATTGAGGAAACCAAAAATGTTTTGAGGGACACAAAAATGGGCTGAGGAACCCAAAAATGGATTGAGGAACGCCAAAACAGATTGGGAGGCCCAAAAATGGATTGACGAACTCAAAAATAGGTCGAGGGATCAAAAAATGGATTGAGGAGCCCCAAAACGGATTGACGAAACCAAAAATGGGCTGAAGAACCACAAAATGCCTTGAGGGACCCAAAAATGGATTGGAGGACCCAAAAAAGGATTGAGGGACAAGAAAATGGATTGAGGAAACCAAAAACAGATTGGGAGGCTCAAAAATGGTTTGAGGAATCCAAAAATGGATTGAGGAACCCATAAGTAGGCTAAGGAAACCAAAAATGGATTGAGGGACCAAAAAACTGATGGAGGAAACCAAAAATGGGCTGAGGGAGCCCAAAAACGGATTGAAGAACCAGAAAATGGATTGAGGAACCCAAAAATGGATTCAGGGACCAGAAAATGGATTGACGAAGCCAAAAATGGATTGAGGAACCCAAACATGGATTGAGGAACCCAAACATTGATTGAGGAACCCAAAAATGGATTGCAGGACGCAGAAATGGATTGAGGGACCCAAAAAACGATTGAGGAACCGAAAACTGGATTGAGGAACCCCAAAATAGGCCGAGGGACACAAAAATAAAGTGAGGGACCAAAAATTGATCGAGGAACCCAAAGTGCATTGAAAGGCAATAAAATGGATTGAGGAACACAAAAATGGATTGAAACACCCAAAAAGGGATTGAGAGGCCCAAAAATGGTTTGAGGGACCTAAAAATGTATTTTGGAACCCAGAAAGGGTTCGAAGGACCCAGAAATGGATTGAGGGAACCAAAAATGGATTGAGGGATACTAAAATTGGCTGACGAACCCAAAAATGGATTGAGGAACCCAAAACCAGATTGGGACGCCCAAAAATGGATGGATGAACCCAAAAATGGAATGAGGAACCCAAAAAAGGATTTAGGGATCCAAAAGTGGATTGACGATCCCAAAATGGATTGACGAACCCAAAAATAGGCCAAGGGACCCAAAAATAAAGCGAGGAACCAAAAATTTATCGAGGAACCCAAAAATGGATTGAGGGTCAAAAAAATGGATTGAGGAACACAAAAATGGATTGAAACATCCAAAAATGGATTGAGGAACCCAAAACCAGATTGGGAGGCCCAAAAAAGGATTGAGGAATCAAAAAATGGATTGAGGAATCTAAACATGGATTGAGGTATCCCAAAATAGATAAAGGAATCCAAAAATGGTTTGAGGAACCCAAAAATTGGATGAGGAACACAAAAATAGTTGGAGTGACACAAAAAATGGATTGAAGAACCAAAAAATGTATTGAGGAACCCAAAAATGGATTGAGGAATCCAAAATGGTCTGAGGGTCCCAAAAATGGATTCACGAACACAAAAATGCATTGAGGGATCCAAAAATGTATTTTGGAACCCAGAAATGGTTCGAAGGACCAGGAAATGGATTGAGGGAACCAAAAAAGGATTGAGGGATACAAAAACGGGGTGAGGAACCCAAAAATGGATGGATTTAGGGACCCAAAAATGGATTGACGAACTCAAAAATAGATCGGGGGACCAAAAAATAAATTGAGGAACACAAAAATTGATCGAGGAACTCCAAAATGGATTGAGGGACCAAAAAATGGATTGAGGAACCCAAAAATGGATTGAGGGAACCGAAAAATGGGCTGAAGAACCATAAATGGATTGAGGGACCCAAAAATGGATTGAAGGACAAAAAATGGATTGAAGAACCCAGAAAAGTTTTGAGGAACCCCAAAATTGTCTGTGGGACCCAAGAACGGATTAAGGAACACAAAAATGGATTTAGGAACCCAAAAATGGCTTAGGGACCAAAAAAATGGATTGAAAAAGCCAAAAATGGATTGAGGGACCCAAAAAATGGATTGAGGGGCCCAAAAATGGATTGACGAACTCAAAAATAGGTCGAGGGACCAAAAAATAAAGTGAGGAACACAAAAATTGATTGAGGAACTCCAAAATGGATTGAGGGAACAAAAACTGGATTGAAAGGCCCAACAACGGATTGAGGAAACCAAAACTGGTTTGAGTGACACAAAAATGGGCTGAGGAACCCAAAAATGGATTGAGGAACCCCAAAAAAACATTGGGAGGCCTAAAAAATGGATTGAGGAATCCAAAAATGGATTGAGGAATCTAAAAATGATTGAGGTACCCCAAAATAAATAGAGGAACCCAAAAATGCATAGAGGAACACAAAAATGGTTTGAGGAACCCAAATTGGGATGAGGAACCCAAAAATAGATTGAGTGAGGAAGAAAAGGATTGAAGAACTAAAAAATGGATTGAGGAACACAAAAATGGATTGAGGAACCCAAAACCGGATTGAGGAACTTAAAAATGGATTGAGGAACCGAAAAATGGGCCGAGGGATCAAAAAATGGTTTGAGGAACCCGAAAATAGATTTAGGAACCAAAAATGGATTGAGGGACCCAAAAAATGGATTGAGGAACATAAAAATGGATTGAGGATCCGAAAAATGGGCTGAAGAACCATAAAATGGATTGAAGGACCCAAAAATGGATTGAGGGCCAATAAAATGGATTGAAGAACCTAAAAAAGTTTTGAGGAACCCCAAAATTGTCTGTGGGACCCAAGAATGGATTGAGGAACACAAAAATGGATTTAGGAACCCAAAAATCACTTAGGGAACAAAAAAATGGATTGAGGAAGCCAAAAATTGATTGAGGAAGCCAAAATGGATTCAGGGACCAAAAAATGGATTGAGGGGCCCAAAAATGAATTGACGAACTCAAAAATAGGTTGAGGGACCAAAAAATAATGTGAGGAACACGAAAATTAATCGTGGAACTCCAAAATGGATTGAGGGACCAAAAAATAGATTGAAAGGCCCAAAAATGAATTGAGGAAACCAAAAATGGTTTGAGGGACACAAAAATGGGCTGAGGAACCCAAAAATGGATTGAGGAACGCCAAAACAGATTGGGAGGCCCAAAAATGGATTGACGAACTCAAAAATAGGTCGAGGGATCAAAAAATGGATTGAGGAGCCCCAAAACGGATTGACGAAACCAAAAATGGGCTGAAGAACCACAAAATGCCTTGAGGGACCCAAAAATGGATTGGAGGACCCAAAAAAGGATTGAGGGACAATAAAATGGATTGAGGAAACCAAAAACAGATTGGGAGGCTCAAAAATGGTTTGAGGAATCCAAAAATGGATTGAGGAACCCATAAGTAGGCTAAGGAAACCAAAAATGGATTGAGGGACCAAAAAACTGATGGAGGAAACCAAAAATGGGCTGAGGGAGCCCAAAAACGGATTGAAGAACCAGAAAATGGATTGAGGAACCCAAAAATGGATTCAGGGACCAGAAAATGGATTGCAGGACGCAGAAATGGATTGAGGGACCCAAAAAACGATTGAGGAACTGAAAACTGGATTGAGGAACCCCAAAATAGGCCGAGGGACACAAAAATAAAGTGAGGGACCAAAAATTGATCGAGGAACCCAAAGTGCATTGAAAGGCAATAAAATGGATTGAGGAACACAAAAATGGATTGAAACACCCAAAAAGGGATTGAGAGGCCCAAAAATGGTTTGAGGGACCTAAAAATGTATTTTGGAACCCAGAAAGGGTTCGAAGGACCCAGAAATGGATTGAGGGAACCAAAAATGGATTGAGGGATACTAAAATTGGCTGACGAACCCAAAAATGGATTGAGGAACCCAAAACCAGATTGGGACGCCCAAAAATGGATGGATGAACCCAAAAATGGAATGAGGAACCCAAAAAAGGATTTAGGGATCCAAAAGTGGATTGACGATCCCAAAATGGATTGACGAACCCAAAAATAGGCCAAGGGACCCAAAAATAAAGCGAGGAACCAAAAATTTATCGAGGAACCCAAAAATGGATTGAGGGTAAAAAAAATGGATTGAGGAACACAAAAATGGATTGAAACATCCAAAAATGGATTGAGGAACCCAAAACCAGATTGGGAGGCCCAAAAAAGGATTGAGGAATCAAAAAATGGATTGAGGAATCTAAACATGGATTGAGGTATCCCAAAATAGATAAAGGAATCCAAAAATGGTTTGAGGAACCCAAAAATTGGATGAGGAACACAAAAATAGTTGGAGTGACACAAAAAATGGATTGAAGAACCAAAAAATGTATTGAGGAACCCAAAAATGGATTGAGGAATCCAAAATGGTCTGAGGGACCCAAAAATGGATTCACGAACACAAAAATGCATTGAGGGATCCAAAAATGTATTTTGGAACCCAGAAATGGTTCGAAGGACCAGGAAATGGATTGAGGGAACCAAAAAAGGATTGAGGGATACAAAAACGGGGTGAGGAACCCAAAAATGGATGGATTTAGGGACCCAAAAATGGATTGACGAACTCAAAAATAGATCGGGGGACCAAAAAATAAATTGAGGAACACAAAAATTGATCGAGGAACTCCAAAATGGATTGAGGGACCAAAAAATGGATTGAGGAACCCAAAAATGGATTGAGGGAACCCAAAAATGGGCTGAAGAACCATAAATGGATTGAGGGACCCAAAAATGGATTGAAGGACAAAAAATGGATTGAAGAACGCAGAAAAGTTTTGAGGAACCCCAAAATTGTCTGTGGGACCCAAGAACGGATTAAGGAACACAAAAATGGATTTAGGAACCCAAAAATGGCTTAGGGACCAAAAAAATGGATTGAAAAAGCCAAAAATGGATTGAGGGACCCAAAAAATGGATTGAGGGGCCCAAAAATGGATTGACGAACTCAAAAATAGGTCGAGGGACCAAAAAATAAAGTGAGGAACACAAAAATGGATTGAGGAACTCCAAAATGGATTGAGGGAACAAAAACTGGATTGAAAGGCCCAACAACGGATTGAGGAAACCAAAACTGGTTTGAGTGACACAAAAATGGGCTGAGGAACCCAAAAATGGATTGAGGAACCCCAAAAAAACATTGGGAGGCCTAAAAAATGGATTGAGGAATCCAAAAATGGATTGAGGAATCTAAAAATGATTGAGGTACCCCAAAATAAATAGAGGAACCCAAAAATGCATAGAGGAACACAAAAATGGTTTGAGGAACCCAAAAATGGGATGAGGAACCCAAAAATAGATTGAGTGAGGAAGAAAAGGATTGAAGAACTAAAAAATGGATTGAGGAACACAAAAATGGATTGAGGAACCCAAAACCGGATTGAGGAACTTAAAAATGGATTGAGGAACCGAAAAATGGGCCGAGGGATCAAAAAATGGTTTGAGGAACCCGAAAATAGATTTAGGAACCAAAAATGGATTGAGGGACCCAAAAAATGGATTGAGGAACATAAAAATGGATTGAGGATCCGAAAAATGGGCTGAAGAACCATAAAATGGATTGAAGGACCCAAAAATGGATTGAGGGCCAATAAAATGGATTGAAGAACCTAAAAAAGTTTTGAGGAACCCCAAAATTGTCTGTGGGACCCAAGAATGGATTGAGGAACACAAAAAAGGATTTAGGAACCCAAAAATCACTTAGGGAACAAAAAAATCGATTGAGGAAGCCAAAAATTGATTGAGGAAGCCAAAATGGATTCAGGGACCAAAAAATGGATTGAGGGGCCCAAAAATGGATTGACGAACTCAAAAATAGGTTGAGGGACCAAAAAATAATGTGAGGAACACGAAAATTAATCGTGGAACTCCAAAATGGATTGAGGGACCAAAAAAATAGATTGAAAGGCCCAAAAATGAATTGAGGAAACCAAAAATGGTTTGAGGGACACAAAAATGGGCTGAGGAACCCAAAAATGGATTGAGGAACGCCAAAACAGATTGGGAGGCCCAAAAATGGATTGACGAACTCAAAAATAGGTCGAGGGATCAAAAAATGGATTGAGGAGCCCCAAAACGGATTGACGAAACCAAAAATGGGCTGAAGAACCACAAAATGCCTTGAGGGACCCAAAAATGGATTGGAGGACCCAAAAAAGGATTGAGGGACAATAAAATGGATTGAGGAAACCAAAAACAGATTGGGAGGCTCAAAAATGGTTTGAGGAATCCAAAAATGGATTGAGGAACCCATAAGTAGGCTAAGGAAACCAAAAATGGATTGAGGGACCAAAAAACTGATGGAGGAAACCAAAAATGGGCTGAGGGAGCCCAAAAACGGATTGAAGAACCAGAAAATGGATTGAGGAACCCAAAAATGGATTCAGGGACCAGAAAATGGATTGACGAAGCCAAAAATGGATTGAGGAACCCAAACATGGATTGAGGAACCCAAACATTGATTGAGGAACCCAAAAATGGATTGCAGGACGCAGAAATGGATTGAGGGACCCAAAAAACGATTGAGGAACTGAAAACTGGATTGAGGAACCCCAAAATAGGCCGAGGGACACAAAAATAAAGTGAGGGACCAAAAATTGATCGAGGAACCCAAAGTGCATTGAAAGGCAATAAAATGGATTGAGGAACACAAAAATGGATTGAAACACCCAAAAAGGGATTGAGAGGCCCAAAAATGGTTTGAGGGACCTAAAAATGTATTTTGGAACCCAGAAACAGTTCGAAGGACCCAGAAATGGATTGAGGGAACCAAAAATGGATTGAGGGATACTAAAATTGGCTGACGAACCCAAAAATGGATTGAGGAACCCAAAACCAGATTGGGACGCCCAAAAATGGATGGATGAACCCAAAAATGGAATGAGGAACCCAAAAAAGGATTTAGGGATCCAAAAGTGGATTGACGATCCCAAAATGGATTGACGAACCCAAAAATAGGCCAAGGGACCCAAAAATAAAGCGAGGAACCAAAAATTTATCGAGGAACCCAAAAATGGATTGAGGGTCAAAAAAATGGATTGAGGAACACAAAAATGGATTGAAACATCCAAAAATGGATTGAGGAACCCAAAACCAGATTGGGAGGCCCAAAAAAGGATTGAGGAATCAAAAAATGGATTGAGGAATCTAAACATGGATTGAGGTATCCCAAAATAGATAAAGGAATCCAAAAATGGTTTGAGGAACCCAAAAATTGGATGAGGAACACAAAAATAGTTGGAGTGACACAAAAAATGGATTGAAGAACCAAAAAATGTATTGAGGAACCCAAAAATGGATTGAGGAATCCAAAATGGTCTGAGGGACCCAAAAATGGATTCACGAACACAAAAATGCATTGAGGGATCCAAAAATGTATTTTGGAACCCAGAAATGGTTCGAAGGACCAGGAAATGGATTGAGGGAACCAAAAAAGGATTGAGGGATACAAAAACGGGGTGAGGAACCCAAAAATGGATGGATTTAGGGACCCAAAAATGGATTGACGAACTCAAAAATAGATCGGGGGACCAAAAAATAAATTGAGGAACACAAAAATTGATCGAGGAACTCCAAAATGGATTGAGGGACCAAAAAATGGATTGAGGAACCCAAAAATGGATTGAGGGAACCCAAAAATGGGCTGAAGAACCATAAATGGATTGAGGGACCCAAAAATGGATTGAAGGACAAAAAATGGATTGAAGAACCCAGAAAAGTTTTGAGGAACCCCAAAATTGTCTGTGGGACCCAAGAACGGATTAAGGAACACAAAAATGGATTTAGGAACCCAAAAATGGCTTAGGGACCAAAAAAATGGATTGAGGAAGCCAAAAATGGATTGAGGGACCCAAAAAATGGATTGAGGGGCCCAAAAATGGATTGACGAACTCAAAAATAGGTCGAGGGACCAAAAAATAAAGTGAGGAACACAAAAATTGATTGAGGAACTCCAAAATGGATTGAGGGAACAAAAACTGGATTGAAAGGCCCAACAACGGATTGAGGAAACCAAAACTGGTTTGAGTGACACAAAAATGGGCTGAGGAACCCAAAAATGGATTGAGGAACCCCAAAAAACATTGGGAGGCCTAAAAAATGGATTGAGGAATCCAAAAATGGATTGAGGAATCTAAAAATGATTGAGGTACCCCAAAATAAATAGAGGAACCCAAAAATGCATAGAGGAACACAAAAATGGTTTGAGGAACCCAAAAATGGGATGAGGAACCCAAAAATAGATTGAGTGAGGAAGAAAAGGATTGAAGAACTAAAAAATGGATTGAGGAACACAAAAATGGATTGAGGAACCCAAAACCGGATTGAGGAACTTAAAAATGGATTGAGGAACCGAAAAATGGCCCGAGGGATCAAAAAATGGTTTGAGGAAACCGAAAATAGATTTAGGAACCAAAAATGGATTGAGGGACCCAAAAAATGGATTGAGGAACTTAAAAATGGATTGAGGAACCGAAAAATGGGCTGAAGAACCATAAAATGGATTGAAGGACCCAAAAATGGATTGAGGGCCAATAAAATGGATTGAAGAACCTAGAAAAGTTTTGAGGAACTCCAAAATTGTCTGTGGGACCCAAGAATGGATTGAGGAACACAAAAATGGATTTAGGAACCCAAAAATCACTTAGGGAACAAAAAAATGGATTGAGGAAGCCAAAAATTGATTGAGGAAGCCAAAATGGATTCAGGGACCAAAAAATGGATTGAGGGGCCCAAAAATGGATTGACGAACTCAAAAATAGGTCGAGGGATCAAAAAATAATGTGAGGAACACGAAAATTAATCGTGGAACTCCAAAATGGATTGAGGGACCAAAAAATAGATTGAAAGGCCCAAAAATGAATTGAGGAAACCAAAACTGGTTTGAGTGACACAAAAATGGGCTGAGGAACCCAAAAATGGATTGAGGAACCCCAAAACAGACTGGGAGGCCCAAAAATGGATTGACGAACTCAAAAATAGGTCGAGGGATCAAAAAATGGATTGAGGAGCCCCAAAACGGATTGACGAAACCAAAAATGGGCTGAAGAACCACAAAATGCCTTGAGGGACCCAAAAATGGATTGGAGGACCCAAAAAAGGATTGAGGGACAATAAAATGGATTGAGGAAACCAAAAACAGATTGGGAGGCTCAAAAATGGTTTGAGGAATTCAAAAATGGATTGAGGAACCCATAAGTAGGCTAAGGAAACCAAAAATGGATTGAGGGACCAAAAAACTGATGGAGGAAACCAAAAATGGGCTGAGGGAGCCCAAAAACGGATTGAAGAACCAGAAAATGGATTGAGGAACCCAAAAATGGATTCAGGGACCAGAAAATGGATTGACGAAGCCAAAAATGGATTGAGGAACCCAAACATGGATTGAGGAACCCAAACATTGATTGAGGAACCCAAAAATGGATTGCAGGACGCAGAAATGGATTGAGGGACCCAAAAAACGATTGAGGAACCGAAAACTCGATTGAAGAACCCCAAAATAGGCCGAGGGACACAAAAATAAAGTGAGGGACCAAAAATTGATCGAGGAACCCAAAGTGCATTGAAAGGCAATAAAATGGATTGAGGAACACAAAAATGGATTGAAACACCCAAAAAGGGATTGAGAGGCCCAAAAATGGTTTGAGGGACCTAAAAATGTATTTTGGAACCCAGAAACGGTTCGAAGGACCCAGAAATGGATTGAGGGAACCAAAAATGGATTGAGGGATACTAAAATTGGCTGACGAACCCAAAAATGGATTGAGGAACCCAAAACCAGATTGGGACGCCCAAAAATGGATGGATGAACCCAAAAATGGAATGAGGAACCCAAAAAAGGATTTAGGGATCCAAAAGTGGATTGACGATCCCAAAATGGATTGACGAACCCAAAAATAGGCCAAGGGACCCAAAAATAAAGCGAGGAACCAAAAATTTATCGAGGAACCCAAAAATGGATTGAGGGTCAAAAAAATGGATTGAGGAACACAAAAATGGATTGAAACATCCAAAAATGGATTGAGGAACCCAAAACCAGATTGGGAGGCCCAAAAAAGGATTGAGGAATCAAAAAATGGATTGAGGAATCTAAACATGGATTGAGGTATCCCAAAATAGATAAAGGAATCCAAAAATGGTTTGAGGAACCCAAAAATTGGATGAGGAACACAAAATTAGTTGGAGTGACACAAAAAATGGATTGAAGAACCAAAAAATGTATTGAGGAACCCAAAAATGGATTGAGGAATCCAAAATGGTCTGAGGGACCCAAAAATGGATTCACGAACACAAAAATGCATTGAGGGATCCAAAAATGTATTTTGGAACCCAGAAATGGTTCGAAGGACCAGGAAATGGATTGAGGGAACGAAAAAAGGATTGAGGGATACAAAAACGGGGTGAGGAACCCAAAAATGGATGGATTTAGGGACCCAAAAATGGATTGACGAACTCAAAAATAGATCGGGGGACCAAAAAATAAATTGAGGAACACAAAAATTGATCGAGGAACTCCAAAATGGATTGAGGGACCAAAAAATGGATTGAGGAATCCAAAAATGGATTGAGGGAACCGAAAAATGGGCTGAAGAACCATAAATGGATTGAGGGACCCAAAAATGGATTGAAGGACAAAAAATGGATTGAAGAACCCAGAAAAGTTTTGAGGAACCCCAAAATTGTCTGTGGGACCCAAGAACGGATTAAGGAACACAAAAATGGATTTAGGAACCCAAAAATGGCTTAGGGACCCAAAAAATGGATTGAGGAAGCCAAAAATGGATTGAGGGACCCAAAAAATGGATTGAGGGGCCCAAAAATGGATTGACGAACTCAAAAATAGGTCGAGGGACCAAAAAATAAAGTGAGGAACACAAAAATTGATTGAGGAACTCCAAAATGGATTGAGGGAACAAAAACTGGATTGAAAGGCCCAACAACGGATTGAGGAAACCAAAACTGGTTTGAGTGACACAAAAATGGGCTGAGGAACCCAAAAATGGATTGAGGAACCCCAAAAAACATTGGGAGGCCTAAAAAATGGATTGAGGAATCCAAAAATGGATTGAGGAATCTAAAAATGATTGAGGTACCCCAAAATAAATAGAGGAACCCAAAAATGCATAGAGGAACACAAAAATGGTTTGAGGAACCCAAAAATGGGATGAGGAACCCAAAAATAGATTGAGTGAGGAAGAAAAGGATTGAAGAACTAAAAAATGGATTGAGGAACACAAAAATGGATTGAGGAACCCAAAACCGGATTGAGGAACTTAAAAATGGATTGAGGAACCGAAAAATGGCCCGAGGGATCAAAAAATGGTTTGAGGAAACCGAAAATAGATTTAGGAACCAAAAATGGATTGAGGGACCCAAAAAATGGATTGAGGAACATAAAAATGTATTGAGGAACCGAAAAATGGGCTGAAGAACCATAAAATGGATTGAAGGACCCAAAAATGGATTGAGGGCCAATAAAATGGATTGAAGAACCTAGAAAAGTTTTGAGGAACCCCAAAATTGTCTGTGGGACCCAAGAATGGATTGAGGAACACAAAAATGGATTTAGGAACCCAAAAATCACTTAGGGAACAAAAAAATGGATTGAGGAAGCCAAAAATTGATTGAGGAAGCCAAAATGGATTCAGGGACCAAAAAATGGATTGAGGGGCCCAAAAATGGATTGACGAACTCAAAAATAGGTCGAGGGATCAAAAAATAATGTGAGGAACACGAAAATTAATCGTGGAACTCCAAAATGGATTGAGGGACCAAAAAATAGATTGAAAGGCCCAAAAATGAATTGAGGAAACCAAAAATGGTTTGAGTGACACAAAAATGGGCTGAGGAACCCAAAAATGGATTGAGGAACCCCAAAACAGACTGGGAGGCCCAAAAATGGATTGACGAACTCAAAAATAGGTCGAGGGATCAAAAAATGGATTGAGGAGCCCCAAAACGGATTGACGAAACCAAAAATGGGCTGAAGAACCACAAAATGCCTTGAGGGACCCAAAAATGGATTGGAGGACCCAAAAAAGGATTGAGGGACAATAAAATGGATTGAGGAAACCAAAAACAGATTGGGAGGCTCAAAAATGGTTTGAGGAATTCAAAAATCAATTGAGGAACCCATAAGTAGGCTAAGGAAACCAAAAATGGATTGAGGGACCAAAAAACTGATGGAGGAAACCAAAAATGGGCTGAGGGAGACCAAAAACGGATTGAAGAACCAGAAAATGGATTGAGGAACCCAAAAATGGATTCAGGGACCAGAAAATGGATTGACGAAGCCAAAAATGGATTGAGGAACCCAAACATGGATTGAGGAACCCAAACATTGATTGAGGAACCCAAAAATGGATTGCAGGACGCAGAAATGGATTGAGGGACCCAAAAAACGATTGAGGAACCGAAAACTCGATTGAAGAACCCCAAAATAGGCCGAGGGACACAAAAATAAAGTGAGGGACCAAAAATTGATCGAGGAACCCAAAGTGCATTGAAAGGCAATAAAATGGATTGAGGAACACAAAAATGGATTGAAACACCCAAAAAGGGATTGAGAGGCCCAAAAATGGTTTGAGGGACCTAAAAATGTATTTTGGAACCCAGAAACGGTTCGAAGGACCCAGAAATGGATTAAGGGAACCAAAAATGGATTGAGGGATGCTAAAATTGGCTGACGAACCCAAAAATGGATTGAGGAACCCAAAACCAGATTGGGACGCCCAAAAATGGATGGATGAACCCAAAAATGGAATGAGGAACCCAAAAATGGATTTAGGGATCCAAAAGTGGATTGACAATCCCAAAATGGATTGACGAACCCAAAAATAGGCCAAGGGACCCAAAAATAAAGCGAGGAACCAAAAATTTATCGAGGAACCCAAAAATGGATTGACGAACTCAAAAATAGATCGGGGGACCAAAAAATAAATTGAGGAACACAAAAATTGATCGAGGAACTCCAAAATAGGTTGAGGGACCAAAAAATGGATTGAGGAACCCAAAAATGGATTCAGGGAACCCAAAAATGGGCTGAAGAACCATAAATGGATTGAGGGACCCAAAAATGGATTGAAGGACCCAAAAATGGATTGAAGGAAAAAAAAATGGATTGAAGAACCCAGAAAAGTTTTGAGGAACCCCAAAATTGTCTGTGGGACCCAAGAACGGATTAAGGAACACAAAAATGGATTTAGGAACCCAAAAATGGCTTAGGGACCAAAAAAATGGATTGAGGAAGCCAAAAATGGATTGAGGGACCCAAAAAATGGATTGAGGGGCCCAAAAATGGATTGACGAACTCAAAAATAGGTTGAGGGACCAAAAAATAAAGTGAGGAACACAAAAATTGATTGAGGAACTCCAAAATAGATTGAGGGAACAAAAACTGGATTGAAAGGCCCAACAACGGATTGAGGAAACCAAAACTGGTTTGAGTGACACAAAAATGGGCTGAGGAACCCAAAAATGGATTGAGGAACCCCAAAAAAACATTGGGAGGCCCAAAAATTGATTGAGGAATCCAAAAATGGATTGAGGAATCTAAAAATGATTGAGGTACCCCAAAATAAATAGAGGAACCCAAAAATGCATAGAGGAACACAAAAATGGTTTGAGGAACCCAAAAATGGGATGAGGAACCCAAAAATAGATTGAGTGAGGAAAAAAAGGATTGAAGAACTAAAAAATGGATTGAGGAACACAAAAATGGATTGAGGAACCCAAAACTGGATTGAGGAACTTAAAAATGGATTGAGGAACCGAAAAATGGGCTGAAGAACCATAAAATGGATTGAAGGACCCAAAAATGGATTGAGGGCCAATAAAATGGATTGAAGAACCTAGAAAAGTTTTGAGGAACCCCAAAATTGTCTGTGGGACCCAAGAATGGATTGAGGAACACAAAAATGGATTTAGGAACCCAAAAATCACTTAGGGAACAAAAAAATCGATTGAGGAAGCCAAAAATTGATTGAGGAAACCAAAATGGATTCAGGGACCAAAAAATGGATTGAGGGGCCCAAAAATGGATTGACGAACTCAAAAATAGGTCGAGGGACCAAAAAATAATGTGAGGAACACGAAAATTAATCGTGGAACTCCAAAATGGATTGAGGGACCAAAAAATAGATTGAAAGGCCCAAAAATGAATTGAGGAAACCAAAACTGGTTTGAGTGACACAAAAATGGGCTGAGGAACCCAAAAATGGATTGAGGAACGCCAAAACAGATTGGGAGGCCCAAAAATGGATTGACGAACTCAAAAATAGGTCGAGGGATCAAAAAATGGATTGAGGAGCCCCAAAACGGATTGACGAAACCAAAAATGGGCTGAAGAACCACAAAATGCCTTGAGGGACCCAAAAATGGATTGGAGGACCCAAAAAAGGATTGAGGGACAATAAAATGGATTGAGGAAACCAAAAACAGATTGGGAGGCTCAAAAATGGTTTGAGGAATCCAAAAATGGATTGAGGAACCCATAAGTAGGCTTAGGAAACCAAAAATGGATTGAGGGACCAAAAAACTGATGGAGGAAACCAAAAATGGGCTGAGGGAGCCCAAAAACGGATTGAAGAACCAGAAAATGGATTGAGGAACCCAAAAATGGATTCAGGGACCAGAAAATGGATTGACGAAGCCAAAAATGGATTGAGGAACCCAAACATGGATTGAGGAACCCAAACATTGATTGAGGAACCCAAAAATGGATTGCAGGACGCAGAAATGGATTGAGGGACCCAAAAAACGATTGAGGAACCGAAAACTGGATTGAGGAACCCCAAAATAGGCCGAGGGACACAAAAATAAAGTGAGGGACCAAAAATTGATCGAGGAACCCAAAGTGCATTGAAAGGCAATAAAATGGATTGAGGAACACAAAAATGGATTGAAACACCCAAAAAGGGATTGAGAGGCCCAAAAATGGTTTGAGGGACCTAAAAATGTATTTTGGAACCCAGAAACGGTTCGAAGGACCCAGAAATGGATTGAGGGAACCAAAAATGGATTGAGGGATACTAAAATTGGCTGACGAACCCAAAAATGGATTGAGGAACCCAAAACCAGATTGGGACGCCCAAAAATGGATGGATGAACCCAAAAATGGAATGAGGAAACCAAAAAAGGATTTAGGGATCCAAAAGTGGATTGACGATCCCAAAATGGATTGACGAACCCAAAAATAGGCCAAGGGACCCAAAAATAAAGCGAGGAACCAAAAATTTATCGAGGAACCCAAAAATGGATTGAGGAACACAAAAATGGATTGAGGAACACAAAAATGGATTGAAACATCCAAAAATGGATTGAGGAACCCAAAACCAGATTGGGAGGCCCAAAAAAGGATTGAGGAATCAAAAAATGGATTGAGGAATCTAAACATGGATTGAGGTATCCCAAAATAGATAAAGGAATCCAAAAATGGTTTGAGGAACCCAAAAATTGGATGAGGAACACAAAAATAGTTGGAGTGACACAAAAAATGGATTGAAGAACCAAAAAATGTATTGAGGAACCCAAAAATGGATTGAGGAATCCAAAATGGTCTGAGGGACCCAAAAATGGATTCACGAACACAAAAATGCATTGAGGGATCCAAAAATGTATTTTGGAACCCAGAAATGGTTCGAAGGACCAGGAAATGGATTGAGGGAACCAAAAAAGGATTGAGGGATACAAAAAAGGAGTGAGGAACCCAAAAATGGATGGATTTAGGGACCCAAAAATGGATTGACGAACTCAAAAATAGATCGAGGGACCAAAAAATAAAGTGAGGAACACAAAAATTGATCGAGGAACTCCAAAATAGATTGAGGGACCAAAAAATGGATTGAGGAACCCAAAAGTGGATTGAGGGAACCCAAAAATGGGCTGAAGAACCATAAATGGATTGAGGGACCCAAAAATGGATTGAAGGACCCAAAAATGGATTGAGGGACAAAAAATGGATTGAAGAACCCAGAAAAGTTTTGAGGAACCCCAAAATTGTCTGTGGGACCCAAGAATGGATTGAGGAACACAAAAATGGATTTAGGAACCCAAAAATCACTTAGGGAACAAAAAAATCGATTGAGGAAGCCAAAAATTGATTGAGGAAGCCAAAATGGATTGAGGGACCAAAAAATGGATTGAGGGGCCCAAAAATGGATTGACGAACTCAAAAATAGGTTGAGGGACCAAAAAATAATGTGAGGAACACGAAAATTAATCGTGGAACTCCAAAATGGATTGAGGGACCAAAAAATAGTTTGAAAGGCCCAAAAATGAATTGAGGAAACCAAAACTGGTTTGAGTGACACAAAAATGGGCTGAGGAACCCAAAAATGGATTGAGGAACCCGAAAACAGATTGGGAGGCCCAAAAATGGATTGACGAACTCAAAAATAGGTCGAGGGATCAAAAAATGGATTGAGGAGCCCCAAAACGGATTGACGAAACCAAAAATGGGCTGAAGAACCACAAAATGCCTTGAGGGACCCAAAAATGGATTGGAGGACCCAAAAAAGGATTGAGGGACAATAAAATGGATTGAGGAAACCAAAAACAGATTGGGAGGCTCAAAAATGGTTTGAGGAATCCAAAAATGGATTGAGGAACCCATAAGTAGGCTAAGGAAACCAAAAATGGATTGAGGGACCAAAAAACTGATGGAGGAAACCAAAAATGGGCTGAGGGAGCCCAAAAACGGATTGAAGAACCAGAAAATGGATTGAGGTACCCAAAAATGGATTAAGGGTCCAGAAAATGGATTGACGAAGCCAAAAATGGATTGAGGAAACCAAACATGGATTGAGGAACCCAAACATGGATTGAGGAACCCAAACATTGATTGAGGAACCCAAAAATGGATTGCAGGACGCAGAAATGGATTGAGGGACCCAAAAAACGATTGAGGAACCGAAAACTGGATTGAGGAACCCCAAAATAGGCCGAGGGACACAAAAATAAAGTGAGGGACCAAAAATTGATCGAGGAACCCAAAGTGCATTGAAAGGCAATAAAATGGATTGAGGAACACAAAAATGGATTGAAACACCCAAAAAGGGATTGAGAGGCCCAAAAATGGTTTGAGGGACCTAAAAATGTATTTTGGAACCCAGAAACGGTTCGAAGGACCCAGAAATGGATTGAGGGAACCAAAAATGGATTGAGGGATACTAAAATTGGCTGACGAACCCAAAAATGGATTGAGGAACCCAAAACCAGATTGGGACGCCCAAAAATGGATGGATGAACCCAAAAATGGAATGAGGAACCCAAAAATGGATTTAGGGATCCAAAAGTGGATTGACGATCCCAAAATGGATTGACGAACCCAAAAATAGGCCAAGGGACCCAAAAATAAAGCGAGGAACCAAAAATTTATCGAGGAACCCAAAAATGGATTGAGGGTCAAAAAAATGGATTGAGGAACACAAAAATGGATTGAAACATCCAAAAATGGATTGAGGAACCAAAACCAGATTGGGAGGCCCAAAAAAGGATTGAGGAATCAAAAAATGGATTGAGGAATCTAAACATGGATTGAGGTATCCCAAAATAGATAAAGGAATCCAAAAATGGTTTGAGGAACCCAAAAATTGGATGAGGAACACAAAAATAGTTTGAGTGACACAAAAAATGGATTTAAGAACCAAAAAATGTATTGAGGAACCCAAAAATGGATTGAGGAATCCAAAATGGTCTGAGGGTCCCAAAAATGGATTCACGAACACAAAAATGCATTGAGGGATCCAAAAATGTATTTTGGAACCCAGAAATGGTTTGAAGGACCAGGAAATGGATTGAGGGAACCAAAAAAGGATTGAGGGATACAAAAACGGGGTGAGGAACCCAAAAATGGATGGATTTAGGGACCCAAAAATGGATTGACGAACTCAAAAATAGATCGGGGGACCAAAAAATAAATTGAGGAACACAAAAATTGATCGAGGAACTCCAAAATAGGTTGAGGGACCAAAAAATGGATTGAGGAACCCAAAAATGGATTGAGGGAACCCAAAAATGGGCTGAAGAACCATAAACGGATTGAGGGACCCAAAAATGGATTGAAGGACCCAGAAAAGTTTTGAGGAACCCCAAAGTTGTCTGTGGGACCCAAGAACGGATTAAGGAACACAAAAATGGATTTAGGAACCCAAAAATGGCTTAGGGACCAAAAAAATGGATTGAGGAAGCCAAAAATGGATTGAGGGACCCAAAAAATGGATTGAGGGGCCCAAAAATGGATTGACGAACTCAAAAATAGGTCGAGGGACCAAAAAATAAAGTGAGGAACACAAAAATTGATTGAGGAACTCCAAAATGGATTGAGGGAACAAAAACTGGATTGAAAGGCCCAACAACGGATTGAGGAAACCAAAACTGGTTTGAGTGACACAAAAATGGGCTGAGGAACCCAAAAATGGATTGAGGAACCCCAAAAAAACATTGGGAGGCCCAAAAATGGATTGAGGAATCCAAAAATGGATTGAGGAATCTAAAAATGATTGAGGGAACCCAAAAATGCATAGAGAAACACAAAAATGGTTTGAGGAACCCAAAAATGGGATGAGGAACCCAAAAATAGATTGAGTGAGGAAGAAAAGGATTGAAGAACGAAAAAATGGATTGAGGAACACAAAAATGGATTGAGGAACCCAAAACTGGATTGAGGAACTTAAAAATGGATTGAGGAACCGAAAAATGGGCCGAGGGATCAAAAAATGGTTTGAGGAACCCGAAAATAGATTTAGGAACCAAAAATGGATTGAGGGACCCAAAAATGGATTGAGGAACTTAAAAATGGATTGAGGAAATGAGAAATGGGCTGAAGAACCATAAAATGGATTGAGGGACCCAAAAATGGATTGAAGGACCCAAAAATGGATTGAGGGCCAATAAAATGGATTGAAGAACCCAGAAAAGTTTTGAGGAACCCCAAAATTGTCTGTGGGACCCAAGAATGGATTGAGGAACACAAAAATGGATTTAGGAACCCAAAAATCACTTAGGGACCAAAAAAATGGATTGAGGAAGCCAAAAATTGATTGAGGAAGCCAAAATGGATTGAGGGACCAAAAAATGGATTGAGGGGCCCAAAAATGGATTGACAAACTCAAAAATAGGTCGAGGGACCAAAAAATAATGTGAGGAACACAAAAATTGATCGTGGAACTCCAAAATGGATTGAGGGACTAAAAAATAGGTTGAAAGGCCCAATAATGAATTGAGGAAACCAAAAATGGTTTGAGGGACACAAAAATGGGCTGAGGAACACAAAAATGGATTGAGGAACCCCAAAACAGATTGGGAGGCCCAAAAAAGGATTGAGGAATCCAAAAATGGGATGAGGGATCAAAAAATGGATTGAGGTATCCCAAAATAGATAAAGGAACACAAAAATGGTTTGAGGAACCCAAAAATTGGATGAGGAACACAAAAATAGTTTGAGTGTCACAAAAAATGGATTGAAGAACCAAAAAATGTATTGAGAAACACAAAAATGGATTGAGGAATCCAAAAATGGATTGAACCCAAAATTGGATCGAGGAACTTAAAAATGGATTTAGGAACAGAAAAATGGGCTGAGGGATCAAAAAATGGATTGAGGAACCCGAAAATAGATTGAGGAACCAAAAATGGATCGAGGGACCCAAAAATGGATTGAGGAACCAAAAACTCGATTGAGGGACCCAAAAAATGGATTGAGGGGACCAAAAATGGATTGACGAACTCAAAAATAGATCGAGGGAACAAAAAATAAAGTGAGGAACACAAAAATTGATTGAGGAACTCCAAAATGGATTGAAGGAACAAAAACTGGATTGAAAAGCCCAACAATGGATTGAGGAAACCAAAACCGGTTTGAGTGACACAAAAATGGGCTGAGGAACCCAAAAATGGATTGAGGAACCCAAAAAAAACATTGGGAGGTCCAAAAATGGATTGAAGAATCCAAAAATGGATTGAGGAATCTAAAACTGATTGAAGTAACCCAAAATACATAGAGGAACCCAAAAATGCATAGAGGAACACAAAAATGGTTTGAGGAAGCCAAAAATGGGATGAGGAACCCAAAAATAGATTGAGTGAGGAAAAAAAGGATTGAAGAACCAAAAAAATGGATTGAGGAACACAAAAATGGATTGAGGAACCCAAAAATGGATGAGGGACCCAAAAATGGCTAGAGGGACCCAAAAATGGATTCAGGGACCCAAAAACGGACTGACACATAAAATGGATTGAGGAAACAAAAAATGGATTGAGGAGCCCCAAAACGGATTGACGAAACCAAAAATGGGCTGAAGAACCACAAAATGCCTTGAGGGACCCAAAAATGGATTGGAGGACCCAAAAAAGGATTGAGGGACAATAAAATGGATTGAGGAAACCAAAAACAGATTGGGAGGCTCAAAAATGGTTTGAGGAATCCAAAAATGGATTGAGGAACCCATAAGTAGGCTAAGGAAACCAAAAATGGATTGAGGGACCAAAAAACTGATGGAGGAAACCAAAAATGGGCTGAGGGATCCCAAAAACGGATTGAAGAACCAGAAAATGGATTGAGGAACCCAAAAATGGATTCAGGGACCAGAAAATGGATTGACGAAGCCAAAAATGGATTGAGGAACCCAAACATGGATTGAGGAACCCAAACATTGATTGAGGAACCCAAAAATGGATTGCAGGATGCAGAAATGGATTGAGGGACCCAAAAAACGATTGAGGAACCGAAAACTGGATTGAGGAACCCCAAAATAGGCCGAGGGACACAAAAATAAAGTGAGGGACCAAAAATTGATCGAGGAACCCAAAGTGCATTGAAAGGCAATAAAATGGATTGAGGAACACAAAAATGGATTGAAACACCCAAAAAGGGATTGAGAGGCCCAAAAATGGTTTGAGGGACCTAAAAATGTATTTTGGAACCCAGAAACGGTTCGAAGGACCCAGAAATGGATTGAGGGAACCAAAAATGGATTGAGGGATACTAAAATTGGCTGACGAACCCAAAAATGGATTGAGGAACCCAAAACCAGATTGGGACGCCCAGAAATGGATGGATGAACCCAAAAATGGAATGAGGAACCCAAAAAAGGATTTAGGGATCCAAAAGTGGATTGACGATCCCAAAATGGATTGACGAACCCAAAAATAGGCCAAGGGACCCAAAAATAAAGCGAGGAACCAAAAATTTATCGAGGAACCCAAAAATGGATTGAGGGTCAAAAAAATGGATTGAGGAACACAAAAATGGATTGAAACATCCAAAAATGGATTGAGGAACCCAAAACCAGATTGGGAGGCCCAAAAAAGGATTGAGGAATCAAAAAATGGATTGAGGAATCTAAACATGGATTGAGGTATCCCAAAATAGATAAAGGAATCCAAAAATGGTTTGAGGAACCCGAAAATTGGATGAGGAACACAAAAATAGTTTGAGTGACACAAAAAATGGATTGAAGAACCAAAAAATGTATTGAGGAACCCAAAAATGGATTGAGGAATCCAAAATGGTCTGAGGGACCCAAAAATGGATTCACGAACACAAAAATGCATTGAGGGATCCAAAAATGTATTTTGGAACCCAGAAATGGTTCGAAGGACCAGGAAATGGATTGAGGGAACCAAAAAAGGATTGAGGGATACAAAAACGGGGTGAGGAACCCAAAAAAGGATGGATTTAGGGACCCAAAAATGGATTGACGAACTCAAAAATAGATCGAGGGACCAAAAAATAAAGTGAGGAACACAAAAATTGATCGAGGAACTCCAAAATAGATTGAGGGACCAAAAAATGGATTGAGGAACCCAAAAGTGGATTGAGGGAACCCAAAAATGGGCTGAAGAACCATAAATGGATTGAGGGACCCAAAAATGGATTGAAGGACCCAAAAATGGATTGAGGGACAAAAAATGGATTGAAGAACCCAGAAAAGTTTTGAGGAACCCCAAAATTGTCTGTGGGACCCAAGAACGGATTGAGGAACACAAAAATGGATTTAGGAACGCAAAAATGGCTTAGGGACCAAAAAAATGGATTGAGGAAGCCAAAAATGGATTGAGGGCCCCCAAAAATGGATTGAGGGGCCCAAAAATGGATTGACGAACTCAAAAATAGGTCGAGGGACCAAAAAATAAAGTGAGGAACACAAAAATTGATTGAGGAACTCCAAAATGGATTGAGGGAACAAAAACTGGATTGAAAGGCCCAACAACGGATTGAGGAAACCAAAACTGGTTTGAGTGACACAAAAATGGGCTGAGGAACCCAAAAATGGATTGAGGAACCCAAAAAAAACATTGGGAGGTCCAAAAATGGATTGAGGAATCCAGAAATGTATTGAGGAATCTAAAAATGATTGAGGTACCCCAAAATAAATAGAGGAACCCAAAAATGCATAGAGGAACACAAAAATGGTTTGAGGAACCCAAAAATGGGATGAGGAACCCAAAAATAGATTGAGTGAGGAAAAAAAGGATTGAAGAACCAAAAAATGGATTGAGGAACACAAAAATGGATTGAGGAACCCAAAACTGGATTGAGGAACTTAAAAATGGATTGAGGAACCGAAAAATGGGCCGAGGGATCAAAAAATGGTTTGTGGAACCCGAAAATAGATTTAGGAACCAAAAATGGATTGAGGGACCCAAAAATGGATTGAGGAACTTAAAAATGGATTGAGGAACCGAAAAATGGGCTGAAGAACCATAAAATGGATTGAGGGACCCAAAAATGGATTGAAGGACCCAAAAATGGATTGAGGGCCAATAAAATGGATTGAAGAACCCAGAAAAGTTTTGAGGAACCCCAAAATTGTCTGTGGGACCCAAGAATGGATTGAGGAACACAAAAATGGATTTAGGAACCCAAAAATCACTTAGGGAACAAAAAAATGGATTGAGGAAGCCAAAAATTGATTGAGGAAGCCAAAATGGATTGAGGGACCAAAAAATGGATTGAGGGGCCCAAAAATGGATTGACGAACTCAAAAATAGGTCGAGGGACCAAAAAATAAGGTGAGGAACACGAAAATTAATCGTGGAACTCCAAAATGGATTGAGGGACCAAAAAATAGATTGAAAGGCCCAAAAATGAATTGAGGAAACCAAAACTGGTTTGAGTGACACAAAAATGGGCTGAGGAACCCAAAAATGGATTGAGGAACCCCAAAACAGATTGGGAGGCCCAAAAATGGATTGACGAACTCAAAAATAGGTCGAGGGATCAAAAAATGGATGGAGGAGCCCCAAAACGGATTGACGAAACCAAAAATGGGCTGAAGAACCACAAAATGCCTTGAGGGACCCAAAAATGGATTGGAGGACCCAAAAAAGGATTGAGGGACAATAAAATGGATTGAGGAAACCAAAAACAGATTGGGAGGCTCAAAAATGGTTTGAGGAATCCAAAAATGGATTGAGGAACCCATAAGTAGGCTAAGGAAACCAAAAATGGATTGAGGGACCAAAAAACTGATGGAGGAAACCAAAAATGGGCTGAGGGAGCCCAAAAACGGATTGAAGAACCAGAAAATGGATTGAGGAACCCAAAAATGGATTCAGGGACCAGAAAATGGATTGACGAAGCCAAAAATGGATTGAGGAACCCAAACATGGATTGAGGAACCCAAACATTGATTGAGGAACCCAAAAATGGATTGCAGGACGCAGAAATGGATTGAGGGACCCAAAAAACGATTGAGGAACCGAAAACGGGATTGAGGAACCCCAAAATAGGCCGAGGGACACAAAAATAAAGTGAGGGACCAAAAATTGATCGAGGAACCCAAAGTGCATTGAAAGGCAATAAAATGGATTGAGGAACACAAAAATGGATTGAAACACCCAAAAAGGGATTGAGAGGCCCAAAAATGGTTTGAGGGACCTAAAAATGTATTTTGGAACCCAGAAACGGTTCGAAGGACCCAGAAATGGATTGAGGGAACCAAAAATGGATTGAGGGATACTAAAATTGGCTGACGAACCCAAAAATGGATTGAGGAACCCAAAACCAGATTGGGACGCCCAAAAATGGAATGAGGAACCCAAAAAAGGATTTAGGGATCCAAAAGTGGATTGATGATCCCAAAATGGATTGACGAACCCAAAAATAGGCCAAGGGACCCAAAAATAAAGCGAGGAACCAAAAATTTATCGAGGAACCCAAAAATGGATTGAGGGTCAAAAAAATGGATTGAGGAACACAAAAATGGATTGAAACATCCAAAAATGGATTGAGGAACCCAAAACCAGATTGGGAGGCCCAAAAAAGGATTGAGGAATCAAAAAATGGATTGAGGAATCTAAACATGGATTGAGGTATCCCAAAATAGATAAAGGAATCCAAAAATGGTTTGAGGAACCCAAAAATTGGATGAGGAACACAAAAATAGTTTGAGTGACACAAAAAATGGATTGAAGAACCAAAAAATGTATTGAGGAACCCAAAAATGGATTGAGGAATCCAAAATGGTCTGAGGGACCCAAAAATGGATTCACGAACACAAAAATGCATTGAGGGATCCAAAAATGTATTCTGGAACCCAGAAATGGTTCGAAGGACCAGGAAATGGATTGAGGGAACCAAAAAAGGATTGAGGGATACAAAAACGGGGTGAGGAACCCAAAAAAGGATGGATTTAGGGACCCAAAAATGGATTGACGAACTCAAAAATAGATCGAGGGACCAAAAAATAAAGTGAGGAACACAAAAATTGATCGAGGAACTCCAAAATAGATTGAGGGACCAAAAAATGGATTGAGGAACCCAAAAATGGATTGAGGGAACCCAAAAATGGGCTGAAGAACCATAAATGGATTGAGGGACCCAAAAATGGATTGAAGGACCCAAAAATGGATTGAGGGACAAAAAATGGATTGAAGAACCCAGAAAAGTCTTGAGGAACCCCAAAATTGTCTGTGGGACCCAAGAACGGATTGAGGAACACAAAAATGGATTTAGGAACCCAAAAATGGCTTAGGGACCAAAAAAATGGATTGAGGAAGCCAAAAATGGATTGAGGGCCCCCAAAAATGGATTGAGGGGTCCAAAAATGGATTGACGAACTCAAAAATAGGTCGAGGGACCAAAAAATAAAGTGAGGAACACAAAAATTGATTGAGGAACTCCAAAATGGATTGAGGGAACAAAAACTGGATTGAAAGGCCCAACAACGGATTGAGGAAACCAAAACTGGTTTGAGTGACACAAAAATGGGCTGAGGAACCCAAAAATGGATTGAGGAACCCAAAAAAATCATTGGGAGGTCCAAAAATGGATTGAGGAATCCAGAAATGTATTGAGGAATCTAAAAATGATTGAGGTACCCCAAAATAAATAGAGGAACCCAAAAATGCATAGAGGAACACAAAAATGGTTTGAGGAACCCAAAAATGGGATGAGGAACCCAAAAATAGATTGAGTGAGGAAAAAAAGGATTGAAGAACCAAAAAATGGATTGAGGAACACAAAAATGGATTGAGGAACCCAAACCTGGATTGAGGAACTTAAAAATGGATTGAGGAACCGAAAAATGGGCCGAGGGATCAAAAAATGGTTTGTGGAACCCGAAAATAGATTTAGGAACCAAAAATGGATTGAGGGACCCAAAAATGGATTGAGGAACTTAAAAATGGATTGAGGAACCGAAAAATGGGCTGAAGAACCATAAAATGGATTGAGGGACCCAAAAATGGATTGAAGGACCCAAAAATGGATTGAGGGCCAATAAAATGGATTGAAGAACCCAGAAAAGTTTTGAGGAACCCCAAAATTGTCTGTGGGACCCAAGAATGGATTGAGGAACACAAAAATGGATTTAGGAACCCAAAAATCACTTAGGGAACAAAAAAATCGATTGAGGAAGCCAAAAATTGATTGAGGAAGCCAAAATGGATTCAGGGACCAAAAAATGGATTGAGGGGCCCAAAAATGGATTGACGAACTCAAAAATAGGTCGAGGGACCAAAACATAATGTGAGGAACACGAAAATTAATCGTGGAACTCCAAAATGGATTGAGGGACCAAAAAATAGATTGAAAGGCCCAAAAATGAATTGAGGAAACCAAAACTGGTTTGAGTGACACAAAAATGGGCTGAGGAACCCAAAAATGGATTGAGGAACCCCAAAACAGATTGGGAGGCCAAAAAATGGATTGACGAACTCAAAAATAGGTCGAGGGATCAAAAAATGGATTGAGGAGCCCCAAAACGGATTGACGAAACCAAAAATGGGCTGAAGAACCACAAAATGCCTTGAGGGACCCAAAAAAGGATTGAGGGACAATAAAATGGATTGAGGAAACCAAAAACAGATTGGGAGGCTCAAAAATGGTTTGAGGAATCCAAAAATGGATTGAGGAACCCATAAGTAGGCTAAGGAAACCAAAAATGGATTGAGGGACCAAAAAACTGATGGAGGAAACCAAAAATGGGCTGAGGGAGCCCAAAAACGGATTGAAGAACCAGAAAATGGATTAAGGAACCCAAAAATGGATTCAGGGACCAGAAAATGGATTGACGAAGCCAAAAATGGATTGAGGAACCCAAACATGGATTGAGGAACCCAAACATTGATTGAGGAACCCAAAAATGGATTGCAGGACGCAGAAACGGATTGAGGGACCCAAAAAACGATTGAGGAACCGAAAACTGGATTGAGGAACCCCAAAATAGGCCGAGGGACACAAAAATAAAGTGAGGGACCAAAAATTGATCGACGAACCCAAAGTGCATTGAAAGGCAATAAAATGGATTGAGGAACACAAAAATGGATTGAAACACCCAAAAAGGGATTGAGAGGCCCAAAAATGGTTTGAGGGACCTAAAAATGTATTTTGGAACCCAGAAACGGTTCGAAGGACCCAGAAATGGATTGAGGGAACCAAAAATGGATTGAGGGATACTAAAATTGGCTGACGAACCCAAAAATGGATTGAGGAACCCAAAACCAGATTGGGACGCCCAAAAAGGGATGGATGAACCCAAAAATGGAATGAGGAACCCAAAAAAGGATTTAGGGATCCAAAAGTGGATTGACGATCCCAAAATGGATTGACGAACCCAAAAATAGGCCAAGGGACCCAAAAATAAAGCGAGGAACCAAAAATTTATCGAGGAACCCAAAAATGGATTGAGGGTCAAAAAAATGGATTGAGGAACACAAAAATGGATTGAAACATCCAAAAATGGATTGAGGAACCCAAAACCAGATTGGGAGGCCCAAAAAAGGATTGAGGAATCAAAAAATGGATTGAGGAATCTAAACATGGATTGAGGTATCCCAAAATAGATAAAGGAATCCAAAAATGGTTTGAGGAACCCAAAAATTGGATGAGGAACACAAAAATAGTTTGAGTGACACAAAAAATGGATTGAAGAACCAAAAAATGTATTGAGGAACCCAAAAATGGATTGAGGAATCCAAAATGGTCTGAGGGACCCAAAAATGGATTCACGAACACAAAAATGCATTGAGGGATCCAAAAATGTATTTTGGAACCCAGAAATGGTTCGAAGGACCAGGAAATGGATTGAGGGAACCAAAAAAGGATTGAGGGATACAAAAACGGGGTGAGGAACCCAAAAAAGGATGGATTTAGGGACCCAAAAATGGATTGACGAACTCAAAAATAGATCGAGGGACCAAAAAATAAAGTGAGGAACACAAAAATTGATCGAGGAACTCCAAAATAGATTGAGGGACCAAAAAATGGATTGAGGAACCCAAAAGTGGATTGAGGGAACCCAAAAATGGGCTGAAGAACCATAAATGGATTGAGGGACCCAAAAATGGATTGAAGGACCCAAAAATGGATTGAGGGACAAAAAATGGATTGAAGAACCCAGAAAAGTTTTGAGGAACCCCAAAATTGTCTGTGGGACCCAAGAACGGATTGAGGAACACAAAAATGGATGGATTTAGGGACCCAAAAATGGCTTAGGGACCAAAAAAATGGATTGAGGAAGCCAAAAATGGATTGAGGGCCCCCAAAAATGGATTGAGGGGCCCAAAAATGGATTGACGAACTCAAAAATAGGTCGAGGGACCAAAAAATAAAGTGAGGAACACAAAAATTGATTGAGGAACTCCAAAATGGATTGAGGGAACAAAAACTGGATTGAAAGGCCCAACAACGGATTGAGGAAACCAAAACTGGTTTGAGTGACACAAAAATGGGCTGAGGAACCCAAAAATGGATTGAGGAACCCAAAAAAAACATTGGGAGGTCCAAAAATGGATTGAGGAATCCAGAAATGTATTGAGGAATCTAAAAATGATTGAGGTACCCCAAAATAAATAGAGGAACCCAAAAATGCATAGAGGAACACAAAAATGGTTTGAGGAACCCAAAAATGGGATGAGAAACCCAAAAATAGATTGAGTGAGGAAAAAAAGGATTGAAGAACCAAAAAATGGATTGAGGAACACAAAAATGGATTGAGGAACCCAAACCTGGATTGAGGAACTTAAAAATGGATTGAGGAACCGAAAAATGGGCCGAGGGATCAAAAAATGGTTTGTGGAACCCGAAAATAGATTTAGGAACCAAAAATGGATTGAGGGACCCAAAAATGGATTGAGGAACTTAAAAATGGATTGAGGAACCGAAAAATGGCCTGAAGAACCATAAAATGGATTGAGGGACCCAAAAATGGATTGAAGGACCCAAAAATGGATTGAGGGCCAATAAAATGGATTGAAGAACCCAGAAAAGTTTTGAGGAACCCCAAAATTGTCTGTGGGACCCAAGAATGGATTGAGGAACACAAAAATGGATTTAGGAACCCAAAAATCACTTAGGGAACAAAAAAATCGATTGAG
Source organism: Dromococcyx pavoninus (assembly GCA_033558185.1). Lineage (NCBI taxonomy): Eukaryota > Metazoa > Chordata > Aves > Cuculiformes > Neomorphidae > Dromococcyx > Dromococcyx pavoninus. The sequence goes on from JAUMJL010001932.1 coordinate 126,591, forward strand.
GAATCCAAAAATTGATTGAGGAAGCCAAAATGGATTGAGGGACCAAAAAATGGATTGAGGGGCCCAAAAATGGATTGACGAACTCAAAAATAGGTCGAGGGATCAAAAAATGGATTGAGGATCCCCAAAATGGATTGACGAAACCAAAAATGGGCTGAAGAACCACAAAATGCCTTGAGGGACCCAAAAAAGGATTGAGGGACAATAAAATGGATTGAGGAAACCAAAAACAGATTGGGAGGCTCAAAAATGGTTTGAGGAATCCAAAAATGGATTGAGGAACCCATAAGTAGGCTAAGGAAACCAAAAATGGATTGAGGGACCAAAAAACTGATGGAGGAAACCAAAAATGGGCTGAGGGAGCCCAAAAACGGATTGAAGAACCAGAAAATGGATTGAGGAACCCAAAAATGGATTCAGGGACCAGAAAATGGATTGACGAAGCCAAAAATGGATTGAGGAACCCAAACATGGATTGAGGAACCCAAACATTGATTGAGGAACCCAAAAATGGATTGCAGGACGCAGAAATGGATTGAGGGACCCAAAAAACGATTGAGGAACCGAAAACTGGATTGAGGAACCCCAAAATAGGCCGAGGGACACAAAAATAAAGTGAGGGACCAAAAATTGATCGAGGAACCCAAAGTGCATTGAAAGGCAATAAAATGGATTGAGGAACACAAAAATGGATTGAAACACCCAAAAAGGGATTGAGAGGCCCAAAAATGGTTTGAGGGACCTAAAAATGTATTTTGGAACCCAGAAACGGTTCGAAGGACCCAGAAATGGATTGAGGGAACCAAAAATGGATTGAGGGATACTAAAATTGGCTGACGAACCCAAAAATGGATTGAGGAACCCAAAACCAGATTGGGACGCCCAAAAAGGGATGGATGAACCCAAAAATGGAATGAGGAACCCAAAAAAGGATTTAGGGATCCAAAAGTGGATTGACGATCCCGAAATGGATTGACGAACCCAAAAATAGGCCAAGGGACCCAAAAATAAAGCGAGGAACCAAAAATTTATCGAGGAACCCAAAAATGGATTGAGGGTCAAAAAAATGGATTGAGGAACACAAAAATGGATTGAAACATCCAAAAATGGATTGAGGAACCCAAAACCAGATTGGGAGGCCCAAAAAAGGATTGAGGAATCAAAAAATGGATTGAGGAATCTAAAAATGGATTGAGGTATCCCAAAATAGATAAAGGAATCCAAAAATGGTTTGAGGAACCCGAAAATTGGATGAGGAACACAAAAATAGTTTGAGTGACACAAAAAATGGATTGAAGAACCAAAAAATGTATTGAGGAACCCAAAAATGGATTGAGGAATCCAAAATGGTCTGAGGGACCCAAAAATGGATTCACGAACACAAAAATGCATTGAGGGATCCAAAAATGTATTTTGGAACCCAGAAATGGTTCGAAGGACCAGGAAATGGATTGAGGGAACCAAAAAAGGATTGAGGGATACAAAAACGGGGTGAGGAACCCAAAAATGGATGGATTTAGGGACCCAAAAATGGATTGACGAACTCAAAAATAGATCGAGGGACCAAAAAATAAAGTGAGGAACACAAAAATTGATCGAGGAACTCCAAAATAGATTGAGGGACCAAAAAATGGATTGAGGAACCCAAAACTGGATTGAGGGAACCCAAAAATGGGCTGAAGAACTATAAATGGATTGAGGGACCCAAAAATGGATTGAAGGACCCAAAAATGGATTGAGGGACAAAAAATGGATTGAAGGACCCAGAAAAGTTTTGAGGAACCCCAAAATTGTCTGTGGGACCCAAGAATGGATTGAGGAACACAAAAATGGATTTAGGAACCCAAAAATCACTTAGGGAACAAAAAAATCGATTGAGGAAGCCAAAAATTGATTGAGGAAGCCAAAATGGATTGAGGGACCAAAAAATGGATTGAGGGGCCCAAAAATGGATTGACGAACTCAAAAATAGGTCGAGGGACCAAAAAATAATGTGAGGAACACGAAAATTAATCGTGGAACTCCAAAATGGATTGAGGGACCAAAAAATAGATTGAAAGGCCCAAAAATGAATTGAGGAAACCAAAACTGGTTTGAGTGACACAAAAATGGGCTGAGGAACCCAAAAATGGATTGAGGAACCCCAAAACAGATTGGGAGGCCCAAAAATGGATTGACGAACTCAAAAATAGGTCGAGGGATCAAAAAATGGATGGAGGAGCCCCAAAACGGATTGACGAAACCAAAAATGGGCTGAAGAACCACAAAATGCCTTGAGGGACCCAAAAATGGATTGGAGGACCCAAAAAAGGATTGAGGGACAATAAAATGGATTGAGGAAACCAAAAACAGATTGGGAGGCTCAAAAATGGTTTGAGGAATCCAAAAATGGATTGAGGAACCCATAAGTAGGCTAAGGAAACCAAAAATGGATTGAGGGACCAAAAAACTGATGGAGGAAACCAAAAATGGGCTGAGGGAGCCCAAAAACGGATTGAAGAACCAGAAAATGGATTGAGGAACCCAAAAATGGATTCAGGGACCAGAAAATGGATTGACGAAGCCAAAAATGGATTGAGGAACCCAAACATGGATTGAGGAACCCAAACATTGATTGAGGAACCCAAAAATGGATTGCAGGACGCAGAAATGGATTGAGGGACCCAAAAAACGATTGAGGAACCGAAAACTGGATTGAGGAACCCCAAAATAGGCCGAGGGACACAAAAATAAAGTGAGGGACCAAAAATTGATCGAGGAACCCAAAGTGCATTGAAAGGCAATAAAATGGATTGAGGAACACAAAAATGGATTGAAACACCCAAAAAGGGATTGAGAGGCCCAAAAATGGTTTGAGGGACCTAAAAATGTATTTTGGAACCCAGAAACGGTTCGAAGGACCCAGAAATGGATTGAGGGAACCAAAAATGGATTGAGGGATACTAAAATTGGCTGACGAACCCAAAAATGGATTGAGGAACCCAAAACCAGATTGGGACGCCCAAAAATGGATGGATGAACCCAAAAATGGAATGAGGAACCCAAAAAAGGATTTAGGGATCCAAAAGTGGATTGACGATCCCAAAATGGATTGACGAACCCAAAAATAGGCCAAGGGACCCAAAAATAAAGCGAGGAACCAAAAATTTATCGAGGAACCCAAAAATGGATTGAGGGTCAAAAAAATGGATTGAGGAACACAAAAATGGATTGAAACATCCAAAAATGGATTGAGGAACCCAAAACCAGATTGGGAGGCCCAAAAAAGGATTGAGGAATCAAAAAATGGATTGAGGAATCTAAACATGGATTGAGGTATCCCAAAATAGATAAAGGAATCCAAAAATGGTTTGAGGAACCCAAAAATTGGATGAGGAACACAAAAATAGTTTGAGTGACACAAAAAATGGATTGAAGAACCAAAAAATGTATTGAGGAACCCAAAAATGGATTGAGGAATCCAAAATGGTCTGAGGGACCCAAAAATGGATTCACGAACACAAAAATGCATTGAGGGATCCAAAAATGTATTTTGGAACCCAGAAATGGTTCGAAGGACCAGGAAATGGATTGAGGGAACCAAAAAAGGATTGAGGGATACAAAAACGGGGTGAGGAACCCAAAAAAGGATGGATTTAGGGACCCAAAAATGGATTGACGAACTCAAAAATAGATCGAGGGACCAAAAAATAAAGTGAGGAACACAAAAATTGATCGAGGAACTCCAAAATAGATTGAGGGACCAAAAAATGGATTGAGGAACCCAAAAGTGGATTGAGGGAACCCAAAAATGGGCTGAAGAACCATAAATGGATTGAGGGACCCAAAAATGGATTGAAGGACCCAAAAATGGATTGAGGGACAAAAAATGGATTGAAGAACCCAGAAAAGTTTTGAGGAACCCCAAAATTGTCTGTGGGACCCAAGAACGGATTGAGGAACACAAAAATGGATGGATTTAGGGACCCAAAAATGGCTTAGGGACCAAAAAAATGGATTGAGGAAGCCAAAAATGGATTGAGGGCCCCCAAAAATGGATTGAGGGGTCCAAAAATGGATTGACGAACTCAAAAATAGGTCGAGGGACCAAAAAATAAAGTGAGGAACACAAAAATTGATTGAGGAACTCCAAAATGGATTGAGGGAACAAAAACTGGATTGAAAGGCCCAACAACGGATTGAGGAAACCAAAACTGGTTTGAGTGACACAAAAATGGGCTGAGGAACCCAAAAATGGATTGAGGAACCCAAAAAAAACATTGGGAGGTCCAAAAATGGATTGAGGAATCCAGAAATGTATTGAGGAATCTAAAAATGATTGAGGTACCCCAAAATAAATAGAGGAACCCAAAAATGCATAGAGGAACACAAAAATGGTTTGAGGAACCCAAAAATGGGATGAGAAACCCAAAAATAGATTGAGTGAGGAAAAAAAGGATTGAAGAACCAAAAAATGGATTGAGGAACACAAAAATGGATTGAGGAACCCAAACCTGGATTGAGGAACTTAAAAATGGATTGAGGAACCGAAAAATGGGCCGAGGGATCAAAAAATGGTTTGTGGAACCCGAAAATAGATTTAGGAACCAAAAATGGATTGAGGGACCCAAAAATGGATTGAGGAACTTAAAAATGGATTGAGGAACCGAAAAATGGCCTGAAGAACCATAAAATGGATTGAGGGACCCAAAAATGGATTGAAGGACCCAAAAATGGATTGAGGGCCAATAAAATGGATTGAAGAACCCAGAAAAGTTTTGAGGAACCCCAAAATTGTCTGTGGGACACAAGAATGGATTGAGGAACACAAAAATGGATTTAGGAACCCAAAAATCACTTAGGGAACAAAAAAATCGATTGAGGAATCCAAAAATTGATTGAGGAAGCCAAAATGGATTGAGGGACCAAAAAATGGATTGAGGGGCCCAAAAATGGATTGACGAACTCAAAAATAGGTCGAGGGATCAAAAAATGGATTGAGGATCCCCAAAACGGATTGACGAAACCAAAAATGGGCTGAAGAACCACAAAATGCCTTGAGGGACCCAAAAAAGGATTGAGGGACAATAAAATGGATTGAGGAAACCAAAAACAGATTGGGAGGCTCAAAAATGGTTTGAGGAATCCAAAAATGGATTGAGGAACCCATAAGTAGGCTAAGGAAACCAAAAATGGATTGAGGGACCAAAAAACTGATGGAGGAAACCAAAAATGGGCTGAGGGAGCCCAAAAACGGATTGAAGAACCAGAAAATGGATTGAGGAACCCAAAAATGGATTCAGGGACCAGAAAATGGATTGACGAAGCCAAAAATGGATTGAGGAACCCAAACATGGATTGAGGAACCCAAACATTGATTGAGGAACCCAAAAATGGATTGCAGGACGCAGAAATGGATTGAGGGACCCAAAAAACGATTGAGGAACCGAAAACTGGATTGAGGAACCCCAAAATAGGCCGAGGGACACAAAAATAAAGTGAGGGACCAAAAATTGATCGACGAACCCAAAGTGCATTGAAAGGCAATAAAATGGATTGAGGAACACAAAAATGGATTGAAACACCCAAAAAGGGATTGAGAGGCCCAAAAATGGTTTGAGGGACCTAAAAATGTATTTTGGAACCCAGAAACGGTTCGAAGGACCCAGAAATGGATTGAGGGAACCAAAAATGGATTGAGGGATACTAAAATTGGCTGACGAACCCAAAAATGGATTGAGGAACCCAAAACCAGATTGGGACGCCCAAAAATGGATGGATGAACCCAAAAATGGAATGAGGAACCCAAAAAAGGATTTAGGGATCCAAAAGTGGATTGACGATCCCAAAATGGATTGACGAACCCAAAAATAGGCCAAGGGACCCAAAAATAAAGCGAGGAACCAAAAATTTATCGAGGAACCCAAAAATGGATTGAGGGTCAAAAAAATGGATTGAGGAACACAAAAATGGATTGAAACATCCAAAAATGGATTGAGGAACCCAAAACCAGATTGGGAGGCCCAAAAAAGGATTGAGGAATCAAAAAATGGATTGAGGAATCTAAAAATGGATTGAGGTATCCCAAAATAGATAAAGGAATCCAAAAATGGTTTGAGGAACCCGAAAATTGGATGAGGAACACAAAAATAGTTTGAGTGACACAAAAAATGGATTGAAGAACCAAAAAATGTATTGAGGAACCCAAAAATGGATTGAGGAATCCAAAATGGTCTGAGGGACCCAAAAATGGATTCACGAACACAAAAATGCATTGAGGGATCCAAAAATGTATTTTGGAACCCAGAAATGGTTCGAAGGACCAGGAAATGGATTGAGGGAACCAAAAAAGGATTGAGGGATACAAAAACGGGGTGAGGAACCCAAAAATGGATGGATTTAGGGACCCAAAAATGGATTGACGAACTCAAAAATAGATCGAGGGACCAAAAAATAAAGTGAGGAACACAAAAATTGATCGAGGAACTCCAAAATAGATTGAGGGACCAAAAAATGGATTGAGGAACCCAAAACTGGATTGAGGGAACCCAAAAATGGGCTGAAGAACTATAAATGGATTGAGGGACCCAAAAATGGATTGAAGGACCCAAAAATGGATTGAGGGACAAAAAATGGATTGAAGGACCCAGAAAAGTTTTGAGGAACCCCAAAATTGTCTGTGGGACCCAAGAATGGATTGAGGAACACAAAAATGGATTTAGGAACCCAAAAATCACTTAGGGAACAAAAGAATCGATTGAGGAAGCCAAAAATTGATTGAGGAAGCCAAAATGGATTCAGGGACCAAAAAATGGATTGAGGGGCCCAAAAATGGATTGACGAACTCAAAAATAGGTCGAGGGACCAAAAAATAATGTGAGGAACACGAAAATTAATCGTGGAACTCCAAAATGGATTGAGGGACCAAAAAATAGATTGAAAGGCCCAAAAATGAATTGAGGAAACCAAAACTGGTTTGAGTGACACAAAAATGGGCTGAGGAACCCAAAAATGGATTGAGGAACCCCAAAACAGATTGGGAGGCCCAAAAATGGATTGACGAACTCAAAAATAGGTCGAGGGATCAAAAAATGGATGGAGGAGCCCCAAAACGGATTGACGAAACCAAAAATGGGCTGAAGAACCACAAAATGCCTTGAGGGACCCAAAAATGGATTGGAGGACCCAAAAAAGGATTGAGGGACAATAAAATGGATTGAGGAAACCAAAAACAGATTGGGAGGCTCAAAAATGGTTTGAGGAATCCAAAAATGGATTGAGGAACCCATAAGTAGGCTAAGGAAACCAAAAATGGATTGAGGGACCAAAAAACTGATGGAGGAAACCAAAAATGGGCTGAGGGAGCCCAAAAACGGATTGAAGAACCAGAAAATGGATTGAGGAACCCAAAAATGGATTCAGGGACCAGAAAATGGATTGACGAAGCCAAAAATGGATTGAGGAACCCAAACATGGATTGAGGAACCCAAACATTGATTGAGGAACCCAAAAATGGATTGCAGGACGCAGAAATGGATTGAGGGACCCAAAAAACGATTGAGGAACCGAAAACTGGATTGAGGAACCCCAAAATAGGCCGAGGGACACAAAAATAAAGTGAGGGACCAAAAATTGATCGAGGAACCCAAAGTGCATTGAAAGGCAATAAAATGGATTGAGGAACACAAAAATGGATTGAAACACCCAAAAAGGGATTGAGAGGCCCAAAAATGGTTTGAGGGACCTAAAAATGTATTTTGGAACCCAGAAACGGTTCGAAGGACCCAGAAATGGATTGAGGGAACCAAAAATGGATTGAGGGATACTAAAATTGGCTGACGAACCCAAAAATGGATTGAGGAACCCAAAACCAGATTGGGACGCCCAAAAATGGATGGATGAACCCAAAAATGGAATGAGGAACCCAAAAAAGGATTTAGGGATCCAAAAGTGGATTGACGATCCCAAAATGGATTGACGAACCCAAAAATAGGCCAAGGGACCCAAAAATAAAGCGAGGAACCAAAAATTTATCGAGGAACCCAAAAATGGATTGAGGGTCAAAAAAATGGATTGAGGAACACAAAAATGGATTGAAACATCCAAAAATGGATTGAGGAACCCAAAACCAGATTGGGAGGCCCAAAAAAGGATTGAGGAATCAAAAAATGGATTGAGGAATCTAAACATGGATTGAGGTATCCCAAAATAGATAAAGGAATCCAAAAATGGTTTGAGGAACCCAAAAATTGGATGAGGAACACAAAAATAGTTGGAGTGACACAAAAAATGGATTGAAGAACCAAAAAATGTATTGAGGAACCCAAAAATGGATTGAGGAATCCAAAATGGTCTGAGGGACCCAAAAATGGATTCACGAACACAAAAATGCATTGAGGGATCCAAAAATGTATTTTGGAACCCAGAAATGGTTCGAAGGACCAGGAAATGGATTGAGGGAACCAAAAAAGGATTGAGGGATACAAAAACGGGGTGAGGAACCCAAAAAAGGATGGATTTAGGGACCCAAAAATGGATTGACGAACTCAAAAATAGATCGGGGGACCAAAAAATAAATTGAGGAACACAAGAATTGATCGAGGAACTCCAAAATAGATTGAGGGACCAAAAAATGGATTGAGGAACCCAAAAATGGATTGAGGGAACCCAAAAATGGGCTGAAGAACCATAAATGGATTGAGGGACCCAAAAATGGATTGAAGGACCCAAAAATGGATTGAAGGACAAAAAATGGATTGAAGAACCCAGAAAAGTTTTGAGGAACCCCAAAATTGTCTGTGGGACCCAAGAATGGATTGAGGAACACAAAAATGGATTTAGGAACCCAAAAATGGCTTAGGGACCAAAAAAATGGATTGAGGAAGCCAAAAATGGATTGAGGGCCCCCAAAAATGGATTGAGGGGCCCAAAAATGGATTGACGAACTCAAAAATAGGTCGAGGGACCAAAAAATAAAGTGAGGAACACAAAAATTGATTGAGGGACTCCAAAATGGATTGAGGGAACAAAAACTGGATTGAAAGGCCCAACAACGGATTGAGGAAACCAAAACTGGTTTGAGTGACACAAAAATGGGCTGAGGAACCCAAAAATGGATTGAGGAACCCAAAAAAAACATTGGGAGGTCCAAAAATGGATTGAGGAATCCAGAAATGTATTGAGGAATCTAAAAATGATTGAGGTACCCCAAAATAAATAGAGGAACCCAAAAATGCATAGAGGAACACAAAAATGGTTTGAGGAACCCAAAAATGGGATGAGGAACCCAAAAATAGATTGAGTGAGGAAAAAAAGGATTGAAGAACCAAAAAATGGATTGAGGAACACAAAAATGGATTGAGGAACCCAAAACTGGATTGAGGAACTTAAAAATGGATTGAGGAACCGAAAAATGGGCCGAGGGATCAAAAAATGGTTTGTGGAACCCGAAAATAGATTTAGGAACCAAAAATGGATTGAGGGACCAAAAAATGGATTGAGGAACTTAAAAATGGATTGAGGAACCGAAAAATGGGCCGAAGAACCATAAAATGGATTGAGGGACCCAAAAATGGATTGAAGGACCCAAAAATGGATTGAGGGCCAATAAAATGGATTGAAGAACCCAGAAAAGTTTTGAGGAACCCCAAAATTGTCTGTGGGACCCAAGAATGGATTGAGGAACACAAAAATGGATTTAGGAACCCAAAAATCACTTAGGGAACAAAAAAATCGATTGAGGAAGCCAAAAATTGATTGAGGAAGCCAAAATGGATTGAGGGACCAAAAAATGGATTGAGGGGCCCAAAAATGGATTGACGAACTCAAAAATAGGTCGAGGGACCAAAAAATAATGTGAGGAACACGAAAATTAATCGTGGAACTCCAAAATGGATTGAGGGACCAAAAAATAGATTGAAAGGCCCAAAAATGAATTGAGGAAACCAAAACTGGTTTGAGTGACACAAAAATGGGCTGAGGAACCCAAAAATGGATTGAGGAACCCCAAAACAGATTGGGAGGCCCAAAAATGGATTGACGAACTCAAAAATAGGTCGAGGGATCAAAAAATGGATTGAGGAGCCCCAAAACGGATTGACGAAACCAAAAATGGGCTGAAGAACCACAAAATGCCTTGAGGGACCCAAAAAAGGATTGAGGGACAATAAAATGGATTGAGGAAACCAAAAACAGATTGGGAGGCTCAAAAATGGTTTGAGGAATCCAAAAATGGATTGAGGAACCCATAAGTAGGCTAAGGAAACCAAAAATGGATTGAGGGACCAAAAAACTGATGGAGGAAACCAAAAATGGGCTGAGGGAGCCCAAAAACGGATTGAAGAACCAGAAAATGGATTGAGGAACCCAAAAATGGATTCAGGGACCAGAAAATGGATTGACGAAGCCAAAAATGGATTGAGGAACCCAAACATGGATTGAGGAACCCAAACATTGATTGAGGAACCCAAAAATGGATTGCAGGACGCAGAAATGGATTGAGGGACCCAAAAAACGATTGAGGAACCGAAAACTGGATTGAGGAACCCCAAAATAGGCCGAGGGACACAAAAATAAAGTGAGGGACCAAAAATTGATCGAGGAACCCAAAGTGCATTGAAAGGCAATAAAATGGATTGAGGAACACAAAAATGGATTGAAACACCCAAAAAGGGATTGAGAGGCCCAAAAATGGTTTGAGGGACCTAAAAATGTATTTTGGAACCCAGAAACGGTTCGAAGGACCCAGAAATGGATTGAGGGAACCAAAAATGGATTGAGGGATACTAAAATTGGCTGACGAACCCAAAAATGGATTGAGGAACCCAAAACCAGATTGGGACACCCAAAAATGGATGGATGAACCCAAAAATGGAATGAGGAACCCAAAAAAGGATTTAGGGATCCAAAAGTGGATTGACGATCCCAAAATGGATTGACGAACCCAAAAATAGGCCAAGGGACCCAAAAATAAAGCGAGGAACCAAAAATTTATCGAGGAACCCAAAAATGGATTGAGGGTCAAAAAAATGGATTGAGGAACACAAAAATGGATTGAAACATCCAAAAATGGATTGAGGAACCCAAAACCAGATTGGGAGGCCCAAAAAAGGATTGAGGAATCAAAAAATGGATTGAGGAATCTAAAAATGGATTGAGGTATCCCAAAATAGATAAAGGAATCCAAAAATGGTTTGAGGAACCCGAAAATTGGATGAGGAACACAAAAATAGTTTGAGTGACACAAAAAATGGATTGAAGAACCAAAAAATGTATTGAGGAACCCAAAAATGGATTGAGGAATCCAAAATGGTCTGAGGGACCCAAAAATGGATTCACGAACACAAAAATGCATTGAGGGATCCAAAAATGTATTTTGGAACCCAGAAATGGTTCGAAGGACCAGGAAATGGATTGAGGGAACCAAAAAAGGATTGAGGGATACAAAAACGGGGTGAGGAACCCAAAAGTGGATTGAGGGAACCCAAAAATGGGCTGAAGAACCATAAATGGATTGAGGGACCCAAAAATGGATTGAAGGACCCAAAAATGGATTGAGGGACAAAAAATGGATTGAAGAACCCAGAAAAGTTTTGAGGAACCCCAAAATTGTCTGTGGGACCCAAGAACGGATTGAGGAACACAAAAATGGATTTAGGAACGCAAAAATGGCTTAGGGACCAAAAAAATGGATTGAGGAAGCCAAAAATGGATTGAGGGCCCCCAAAAATGGATTGAGGGGCCCAAAAATGGATTGACGAACTCAAAAATAGGTCGAGGGACCAAAAAATAAAGTGAGGAACACAAAAATTGATTGAGGAACTCCAAAATGGATTGAGGGAACAAAAACTGGATTGAAAGGCCCAACAACGGGCTGAGGAACCCAAAAATGGATTGAGGAACCCAAAAAAAACATTGGGAGGTCCAAAAATGGATTGAGGAATCCAGAAATGTATTGAGGAATCTAAAAATGATTGAGGTACCCCAAAATAAATAGAGGAACCCAAAAATGCATAGAGGAACACAAAAATGGTTTGAGGAACCCAAAAATGGGATGAGGAACCCAAAAATAGATTGAGTGAGGAAAAAAAGGATTGAAGAACCAAAAAATGGATTGAGGAACACAAAAATGGATTGAGGAACCCAAAACTGGATTGAGGAACTTAAAAATGGATTGAGGAACCGAAAAATGGGCCGAGGGATCAAAAAATGGTTTGTGGAACCCGAAAATAGATTTAGGAACCAAAAATGGATTGAGGGACCCAAAAATGGATTGAGGAACTTAAAAATGGATTGAGGAACTTAAAAATGGATTGAGGAACCGAAAAATGGGCTGAAGAACCATAAAATGGATTGAGGGACCCAAAAATGGATTGAAGGACCCAAAAATGGATTGAGGGCCAATAAAATGGATTGAAGAACCCAGAAAAGTTTTGAGGAACCCCAAAATTGTCTGTGGGACCCAAGAATGGATTGAGGAACACAAAAATGGATTTAGGAACCCAAAAATCACTTAGGGAACAAAAAAATCGATTGAGGAATCCAAAAATTGATTGAGGAAGCCAAAATGGATTCAGGGACCAAAAAATGGATTGAGGGGCCCAAAAATGGATTGACGAACTCAAAAATAGGTCGAGGGACCAAAAAATAATGTGAGGAACACGAAAATTAATCGTGGAACTCCAAAATGGATTGAGGGACCAAAAAATAGATTGAAAGGCCCAAAAATGAATTGAGGAAACCAAAACTGGTTTGAGTGACACAAAAATGGGCTGAGGAACCCAAAAATGGATTGAGGAACCCCAAAACAGATTGGGAGGCCCAAAAATGGATTGACGAACTCAAAAATAGGTCGAGGGATCAAAAAATGGATTGAGGAGCCCCAAAACGGATTGACGAAACCAAAAATGGGCTGAAGAACCACAAAATGCCTTGAGGGACCCAAAAATGGATTGGAGGACCCAAAAAAGGATTGAGGGACAATAAAATGGATTGAGGAAACCAAAAACAGATTGGGAGGCTCAAAAATGGTTTGAGGAATCCAAAAATGGATTGAGGAACCCATAAGTAGGCTAAGGAAACCAAAAATGGATTGAGGGACCAAAAAACTGATGGAGGAAACCAAAAATGGGCTGAGGGAGCCCAAAAACGGATTGAAGAACCAGAAAATGGATTGAGGAACCCAAAAATGGATTCAGGGACCAGAAAATGGATTGACGAAGCCAAAAATGGATTGAGGAACCCAAACATAGATTGAGGAACCCAAACATTGATTGAGGAACCCAAAAATGGATTGCAGGACGCAGAAATGGATTGAGGGACCCAAAAAACGATTGAGGAACCGAAAACTGGATTGAGGAACCCCAAAATAGGCCGAGGGACACAAAAATAAAGTGAGGGACCAAAAATTGATCGAGGAACCCAAAGTGCATTGAAAGGCAATAAAATGGATTGAGGAACACAAAAATGGATTGAAACACCCAAAAAGGGATTGAGAGGCCCAAAAATGGTTTGAGGGACCTAAAAATGTATTTTGGAACCCAGAAACGGTTCGAAGGACCCAGAAATGGATTGAGGGAACCAAAAATGGATTGAGGGATACTAAAATTGGCTGACGAACCCAAAAATGGATTGAGGAACCCAAAACCAGATTGGGACGCCCAAAAATGGATGGATGAACCCAAAAATGGAATGAGGAACCCAAAAATGGATTTAGGGATCCAAAAGTGGATTGACGATCCCAAAATGGATTGACGAACCCAAAAATAGGCCAAGGGACCCAAAAATAAAGCGAGGAACCAAAAATTTATCGAGGAACCCAAAAATGGATTGAGGAACACAAAAATGGATTGAAACATCCAAAAATGGATTGAGGAACCCAAAACCAGATTGGGAGGCCCAAAAAAGGATGGAGGAATCAAAAAATGGATTGAGGAATCTAAACATGGATTGAGGTATCCCAAAATAGATAAAGGAATCCAAAAATGGTTTGAGGAACCCAAAAATTGGATGAGGAACACAAAAATAGTTTGAGTGACACAAAAAATGGATTGAAGAACCAAAAAATGTATTGAGGAACCCAAAAATGGATTGAGGAATCCAAAATGGTCTGAGGGTCCCAAAAATGGATTCACGAACACAAAAATGCATTGAGGGATCCAAAAATGTATTTTGGAACCCAGAAATGGTTCGAAGAACCAGGAAATGGATTGAGGGAACCAAAAAAGGATTGAGGGATACAAAAACGGGGTGAGGAACCCAAAAAAGGATGGATTTAGGGACCCAAAAATGGATTGACGAACTCAAAAATAGATCGGGGGACCAAAAAATAAATTGAGGAACACAAAAATTGATCGAGGAACTCCAAAATAGATTGAGGGACCAAAAAATGGATTGAGGAACCCAAAAATGGATTGAGGGAACCCAAAAATGGGCTGAAGAACCATAAATGGATTGAGGGACCCAAAAATGGATTGAAGGACCCAAAAATGGATTGAGGGACAAAAAATGGATTGAAGAACCCAGAAAAGTTTTGAGGAACCCCAAAATTGTCTGTGGGACCCAAGAACGGATTAAGGAACACAAAAATGGATTTAGGAACCCAAAAATGGCTTAGGGACCAAAAAAATGGATTGAGGAAGCCAAAAATGGATTGAGGGACCAAAAAATGGATTGAGGTGCCCAAAAATGGATTGACGAACTCAAAAATAGGTTGAGGGACGAAAAAATAAAGTGAGGAACACGAAAATTAATCGTGGAACTCCAAAATGGATTGAGGGACCAAAAAATAGATTGAAAGGCCCAAAAATGAATTGAGGAAACCAAATCTGGTTTGAGTGACACAAAAATGGGCTGAGGAACCCAAAAATGGATTGAGGAACCCCCAAAAAACATTGGGAGGCCCAAAAATGGATTGAGGAATCCAAAAATGGATTGAGGAATCTAAAAGTGATTGAGGTACCCCAAAATAAATAGAGGAACCCAAAAATGCATAGAGGAACACAAAAATGGTTTGAGGAATCCAAAAATGGGATGAGGAACCCAAAAATAGATTGAGTGAGGAAGAAAAGGATTGAAGAACGAAAAAATGGATTGAGGAACACAAAAATGGATTGAGGAACCGAAAAATGGGCCGAGGGATCAAAAAAATGGTTTGAGGAACCCGAAAATAGATTTAGGAACCAAAAATGGATTGAGGGACCCAAAAAATGGATTGAGGAACTTAAAAATGGATTGAGGAACCGAAAAATGGGCCGAGGGATCAAAAAATGGTTTGAGGAACCCGAAAATAGATTTAGGAACCAAAAATGGATTGAGGGACCCAAAAAATGGATTGAGGAACTTAAAAATGGATTGAGGAACCGAAAAATGGGCTGAAGAACCATAAAATGGATTGAGGGACCCAAAAATGGATTGAAGGACCCAAAAATGGATTGAGGGCCAATAAAATGGATTGAAGAACCCAGAAAAGTTTTGAGGAACCCCAAAATTGTCTGTGGGACCCAAGAATGGATTGAGGAACACAAAAATGGATTTAGGAACCCAAAAATCACTTAGGGAACAAAAAAATCGATTGAGGAATCCAAAAATTGATTGAGGAAGCCAAAATGGATTCAGGGACCAAAAAATGGATTGAGGGGCCCAAAAATGGATTGACGAACTCAAAAATAGGTCGAGGGACCAAAAAATAATGTGAGGAACACGAAAATTAATCGTGGAACTCCAAAATGGATTGAGGGACCAAAAAATAGATTGAAAGGCCCAAAAATGAATTGAGGAAACCAAAACTGGTTTGAGTGACACAAAAATGGGCTGAGGAACCCAAAAATGGATTGAGGAACCCCAAAACAGATTGGGAGGCCCAAAAATGGATTGACGAACTCAAAAATAGGTCGAGGGATCAAAAAATGGATTGAGGAGCCCCAAAACGGATTGACGAAACCAAAAATGGGCTGAAGAACCACAAAATGCCTTGAGGGACCCAAAAATGGATTGGAGGACCCAAAAAAGGATTGAGGGACAATAAAATGGATTGAGGAAACCAAAAACAGATTGGGAGGCTCAAAAATGGTTTGAGGAATCCAAAAATGGATTGAGGAACCCATAAGTAGGCTAAGGAAACCAAAAATGGATTGAGGGACCAAAAAACTGATGGAGGAAACCAAAAATGGGCTGAGGGAGCCCAAAAACGGATTGAAGAACCAGAAAATGGATTGAGGAACCCAAAAATGGATTCAGGGACCAGAAAATGGATTGACGAAGCCAAAAATGGATTGAGGAACCCAAACATAGATTGAGGAACCCAAACATTGATTGAGGAACCCAAAAATGGATTGCAGGACGCAGAAATGGATTGAGGGACCCAAAAAACGATTGAGGAACCGAAAACTGGATTGAGGAACCCCAAAATAGGCCGAGGGACACAAAAATAAAGTGAGGGACCAAAAATTGATCGAGGAACCCAAAGTGCATTGAAAGGCAATAAAATGGATTGAGGAACACAAAAATGGATTGAAACACCCAAAAAGGGATTGAGAGGCCCAAAAATGGTTTGAGGGACCTAAAAATGTATTTTGGAACCCAGAAACGGTTCGAAGGACCCAGAAATGGATTGAGGGAACCAAAAATGGATTGAGGGATACTAAAATTGGCTGACGAACCCAAAAATGGATTGAGGAACCCAAAACCAGATTGGGACGCCCAAAAATGGATGGATGAACCCAAAAATGGAATGAGGAACCCAAAAATGGATTTAGGGATCCAAAAGTGGATTGACGATCCCAAAATGGATTGACGAACCCAAAAATAGGCCAAGGGACCCAAAAATAAAGCGAGGAACCAAAAATTTATCGAGGAACCCAAAAATGGATTGAGGAACACAAAAATGGATTGAAACATCCAAAAATGGATTGAGGAACCCAAAACCAGATTGGGAGGCCCAAAAAAGGATGGAGGAATCAAAAAATGGATTGAGGAATCTAAACATGGATTGAGGTATCCCAAAATAGATAAAGGAATCCAAAAATGGTTTGAGGAACCCAAAAATTGGATGAGGAACACAAAAATAGTTTGAGTGACACAAAAAATGGATTGAAGAACCAAAAAATGTATTGAGGAACCCAAAAATGGATTGAGGAATCCAAAATGGTCTGAGGGTCCCAAAAATGGATTCACGAACACAAAAATGCATTGAGGGATCCAAAAATGTATTTTGGAACCCAGAAATGGTTCGAAGAACCAGGAAATGGATTGAGGGAACCAAAAAAGGATTGAGGGATACAAAAACGGGGTGAGGAACCCAAAAAAGGATGGATTTAGGGACCCAAAAATGGATTGACGAACTCAAAAATAGATCGGGGGACCAAAAAATAAATTGAGGAACACAAAAATTGATCGAGGAACTCCAAAATAGATTGAGGGACCAAAAAATGGATTGAGGAACCCAAAAATGGATTGAGGGAACCCAAAAATGGGCTGAAGAACCATAAATGGATTGAGGGACCCAAAAATGGATTGAAGGACCCAAAAATGGATTGAGGGACAAAAAATGGATTGAAGAACCCAGAAAAGTTTTGAGGAACCCCAAAATTGTCTGTGGGACCCAAGAACGGATTAAGGAACACAAAAATGGATTTAGGAACCCAAAAATGGCTTAGGGACCAAAAAAATGGATTGAGGAAGCCAAAAATGGATTGAGGGACCAAAAAATGGATTGAGGTGCCCAAAAATGGATTGACGAACTCAAAAATAGGTTGAGGGACGAAAAAATAAAGTGAGGAACACGAAAATTAATCGTGGAACTCCAAAATGGATTGAGGGACCAAAAAATAGATTGAAAGGCCCAAAAATGAATTGAGGAAACCAAATCTGGTTTGAGTGACACAAAAATGGGCTGAGGAACCCAAAAATGGATTGAGGAACCCCCAAAAAACATTGGGAGGCCCAAAAATGGATTGAGGAATCCAAAAATGGATTGAGGAATCTAAAAGTGATTGAGGTACCCCAAAATAAATAGAGGAACCCAAAAATGCATAGAGGAACACAAAAATGGTTTGAGGAATCCAAAAATGGGATGAGGAACCCAAAAATAGATTGAGTGAGGAAGAAAAGGATTGAAGAACGAAAAAATGGATTGAGGAACACAAAAATGGATTGAGGAACCGAAAAATGGGCCGAGGGATCAAAAAAATGGTTTGAGGAACCCGAAAATAGATTTAGGAACCAAAAATGGATTGAGGGACCCAAAAAATGGATTGAGGAACTTAAAAATGGATTGAGGAACCGAAAAATGGGCCGAGGGATCAAAAAATGGTTTGAGGAACCCGAAAATAGATTTAGGAACCAAAAATGGATTGAGGGACCCAAAAAATGGATTGAGGAACTTAAAAATGGATTGAGGAACCGAAAAATGGGCTGAAGAACCATAAAATGGATTGAGGGACCCAAAAATGGATTGAAGGACCCAAAAATGGATTGAGGGCCAATAAAATGGATTGAAGAACCCAGAAAAGTTTTGAGGAACCCCAAAATTGTCTGTGGGACCCAAGAATGGATTGAGGAACACAAAAATGGATTTAGGAACCCAAAAATCACTTAGGGAACAAAAAAATCGATTGAGGAAGCCAAAAATTGATTGAGGAAGCCAAAATGGATTCAGGGACCAAAAAATGGATTGAGGGGCCCAAAAATGGATTGACGAACTCAAAAATAGGTCGAGGGACCAAAAAATAATGTGAGGAACACGAAAATTAATCGTGGAACTCCAAAATGGATTGAGGGACCAAAAAATAGGTTGAAAGGCCCAATAATGAATTGAGGAAACGAAAAATGGTTTGAGGGACACAAAAATGGGCTGAGGAACCCAAAATTGGATTGAGGAACCCCAAAACAGATTGGGAGGCCCAAAAAAGGATTGAGGAATCCAAAAATGGGATGAGGGATCAAAAAATGGATTGAGGTATCCCAAAATAGATAAAGGAACACAAAAATGGTTTGAGGAACCCAAAAATTGGATGAGGAACACAAAAATAGTTTGAGTGTCACAAAAAATGGATTGAAGAACCAAAAAATGTATTGAGAAACACAAAAATGGATTGAGGAATCCAAAAATGGATTGAACCCAAAATTGGATCGAGAAACTTAAAAATGGATTTAGGAACAGAAAAATGGGCTGAGGGATCAAAAAATGGATTGAGGAACCCGAAAATAGATTGAGGAACCAAAAATGGATCGAGGGACCCAAAAATGGATTGAGGAACCAAAAACTCGTCTGAAGGACCCAAAAAGTGGATTGAGGGGCCCCAAAATGGATTGACGAACTCAAAAATAGATCGAGGGACCAAAAAATAAAGTGAGGAACACAAAAATTGGTTGAGGAACTCCAAAATGGATTGAAGGAACAAAAACTGGATTGAAAAGCCCAACAATGGATTGAGGAAACCAAAACCGGTTTCAGTGACACAAAAATGGGCTGAGGAACCCAAAAATGGATTGAGGAACCCAAAAAAAACATTGGGAGGTCCAAAAATGGATTGAAGAATCCAAAAATGGATTGAGGAATCTAAAACTGATTGAAGTAACCCAAAATAAATAGAGGAACCCAAAAATGCATAGAGGAACACAAAAATGGTTTGAGGAAGCCAAAAATGGGATGAGGAACCCAAAAATAGATTGAGTGAGGAAAAAAAGGATTGAAGAACCAAAAAATGGATTGAGGAACACAAAAATGGATTGAGGAACCCAAAAATGGATTGAGGGACCCAAAAATGGCTAGAGGGACCCAAAAATGGATTCAGGGACCCAAAAACGGACTGACACATAAAATGGATTGAGGAAACAAAAAATGGATTGAGGAGCCCCAAAAGGGATTGACGAAACCAAAAATGGGCTGAAGAACCACAAAATGCCTTGAGGGACCCAAAAATGGATTGGAGGACCCAAAAAAGGATTGAGGGACAATAAAATGGATTGAGGAAACCAAAAACAGATTGGGAGGCTCAAAAATGGTTTGAGGAATCCAAAAATGGATTGAGGAACCCATAAGTAGGCTAAGGAAACCAAAAATGGATTGAGGGACCAAAAAACTGATGGAGGAAACCAAAAATGGGCTGAGGGAGCCCAAAAACGGATTGAAGAACCAGAAAATGGATTGAGGAACCCAAAAATGGATTCAGGGACCAGAAAATGGATTGACGAAGCCAAAAATGGATTGAGGAACCCAAACATGGATTGAGGAACCCAAACATTGATTGAGGAACCCAAAAATGGATTGCAGGACGCAGAAATGGATTGAGGGACCCAAAAAACGATTGAGGAACCGAAAACTGGATTGAGGAACCCCAAAATAGGCCGAGGGACACAAAAATAAAGTGAGGGACCAAAAATTGATCGAGGAACCCAAAGTGCATTGAAAGGCAATAAAATGGATTGAGGAACACAAAAATGGATTGAAACACCCAAAAAGGGATTGAGAGGCCCAAAAATGGTTTGAGGGACCTAAAAATGTATTTTGGAACCCAGAAACGGTTCGAAGGACCCAGAAATGGATTGAGGGAACCAAAAATGGATTGAGGGATACTAAAATTGGCTGACGAACCCAAAAATGGATTGAGGAACCCAAAACCAGATTGGGACGCCCAAAAATGGATGGATGAACCCAAAAATGGAATGAGGAACCCAAAAAAGGATTTAGGGATCCAAAAGTGGATTGACGATCCCAAAATGGATTGACGAACCCAAAAATAGGCCAAGGGACCCAAAAATAAAGCGAGGAACCAAAAATTTATCGAGGAACCCAAAAATGGATTGAGGGTCAAAAAAATGGATTGAGGAACACAAAAATGGATTGAAACATCCAAAAATGGATTGAGGAACCCAAAACCAGATTGGGAGGCCCAAAAAAGGATTGAGGAATCAAAAAATGGATTGAGGAATCTAAACATGGATTGAGGTATCCCAAAATAGATAAAGGAATCCAAAAATGGTTTGAGGAACCCAAAAATTGGATGAGGAACACAAAAATAGTTTGAGTGACACAAAAAATGGATTGAAGAACCAAAAAATGTATTGAGAAACCCAAAAATGGATTGAGGAATCCAAAATGGTCTGAGGGACCCAAAAATGGATTCACGAACACAAAAATGCATTGAGGGATCCAAAAATGTATTCTGGAACCCAGAAATGGTTCGAAGGACCAGGAAATGGATTGAGGGAACCAAAAAAGGATTGAGGGATACAAAAACGGGGTGAGGAACCCAAAAATGGATGGATTTAGGGACCCAAAAATGGATTGACGAACTCAAAAATAGATCGAGGGACCAAAAAATAAAGTGAGGAACACAAAAATTGATCGAGGAACTCCAAAATAAATTGAGGGACCAAAAAATGGATTGAGGAACCCAAAAGTGGATTGAGGGAACCCAAAAATGGGCTGAAGAACCATAAATGGATTGAGGGACCCAGAAATGGATTGAAGGACCCAAAAATGGATTGAGGGACAAAAAATGGATTGAAGAACCCAGAAAAGTTTTGAGGAATCCCAAAATTGTCTGTGGGACCCAAGAACGGATTGAGGAACACAAAAATGGATTTAGGAACGCAAAAATGGCTTAGGGACCAAAAAAATGGATTGAGGAAGCCAAAAATGGATTGAGGGCCCCCAAAAATGGATTGAGGGGCCCAAAAATGGATTGACGAACTCAAAAATAGGTCGAGGGACCAAAAAATAAAGTGAGGAACACAAAAATTGATTGAGGAACTCCAAAATGGATTGAGGGAACAAAAAATGGATTGAGAGGCCCAACAATGGATTGAGGAAACCAAAACTGGTTTGAGTGACACAAAAATGGGCTGAGGAACCCAAAAATGGATTGAGGAACCCAAAAAAAACATTGGGAGGCCCAAAAATGGATTGAGGAATCCAGAAATGTATTGAGGAATCTAAAAATGATTGAGGTACCCCAAAATAAATAGAGGAACCCAAAAATGCATAGAGGAACACAAAAATGGTTTGAGGAAGCCAAAAATGGGATGAGGAACCCAAAAATAGATTGAGTGAGGAAAAAAAGGATTGAAGAACCAAAAAATGGATTGAGGAACACAAAAATGGATTGAGGAACCCAAAACTGGATTGAGGAACTTAAAAATGGATTGAGGAACCGAAAAATGGGCTGAGGGATCAAAAAATGGTTTGAGGAACCCGAAAATAGATTTAGGAACCAAAAATGGATTGAGGGACCCAAAAATGGATTGAGGAACTTAAAAATGGATTGAGGAACCGAAAAATGGGCTGAAGAACCATAAAATGGATTGAGGGACCCAAAAATGGATTGAAGGACCCAAAAATGGATTGAGGGCCAATAAAATGGATTGAAGAACCCAGAAAAGTTTTGAGGAACCCCAAAATTGTCTGTGGGACCCAAGAATGGATTGAGGAACACAAAAATGGATTTAGGAACCCAAAAATCACTTAGGGAACAAAAAAATGGATTGAGGAATCCAAAAATTGATTGAGGAAGCCAAAATGGATTCAGGGACCAAAAAATGGATTGAGGGGCCCAAAAATGGATTGACGAACTCAAAAATAGGTCGAGGGACCAAAAAATAATGTGAGGAACACGAAAATTAATCGTGGAACTCCAAAATGGATTGAGGGACCAAAAAATAGATTGAAAGGCCCAAAAATGAATTGAGGAAACCAAAACTGGTTTGAGTGACACAAAAATGGGCTGAGGAACCCAAAAATGGATTGAGGAACCCCAAAACAGATTGGGAGGCCCAAAAATGGATTGACGAACTCAAAAATAGGTCGAGGGATCAAAAAATGGATTGAGGAGCCCCAAAACGGATTGACGAAACCAAAAATGGGCTGAAGAACCACAAAATGCCTTGAGGGACCCAAAAATGGATTGGAGGACCCAAAAAAGGATTGAGGGACAATAAAATGGATTGAGGAAACCAAAAACAGATTGGGAGGCTCAAAAATGGTTTGAGGAATCCAAAAATGGATTGAGGAACCCATAAGTAGGCTAAGGAAACCAAAAATGGATTGAGGGACCAAAAAACTGATGGAGGAAACCAAAAATGGGCTGAGGGAGCCCAAAAACGGATTGAAGAACCAGAAAATGGATTGAGGAACCCAAAAATGGATTCAGGGACCAGAAAATGGATTGACGAAGCCAAAAATGGATTGAGGAACCCAAACATAGATTGAGGAACCCAAACATTGATTGAGGAACCCAAAAATGGATTGCAGGACGCAGAAATGGATTGAGGGACCCAAAAAACGATTGAGGAACCGAAAACTGGATTGAGGAACCCCAAAATAGGCCGAGGGACACAAAAATAAAGTGAGGGACCAAAAATTGATCGAGGAACCCAAAGTGCATTGAAAGGCAATAAAATGGATTGAGGAACACAAAAATGGATTGAAACACCCAAAAAGGGATTGAGAGGCCCAAAAATGGTTTGAGGGACCTAAAAATGTATTTTGGAACCCAGAAACGGTTCGAAGGACCCAGAAATGGATTGAGGGAACCAAAAATGGATTGAGGGATACTAAAATTGGCTGACGAACCCAAAAATGGATTGAGGAACCCAAAACCAGATTGGGACGCCCAAAAATGGATGGATGAACCCAAAAATGGAATGAGGAACCCAAAAATGGATTTAGGGATCCAAAAGTGGATTGACGATCCCAAAATGGATTGACGAACCCAAAAATAGGCCAAGGGACCCAAAAATAAAGCGAGGAACCAAAAATTTATCGAGGAACCCAAAAATGGATTGAGGAACACAAAAATGGATTGAAACATCCAAAAATGGATTGAGGAACCCAAAACCAGATTGGGAGGCCCAAAAAAGGATGGAGGAATCAAAAAATGGATTGAGGAATCTAAACATGGATTGAGGTATCCCAAAATAGATAAAGGAATCCAAAAATGGTTTGAGGAACCCAAAAATTGGATGAGGAACACAAAAATAGTTTGAGTGACACAAAAAATGGATTGAAGAACCAAAAAATGTATTGAGGAACCCAAAAATGGATTGAGGAATCCAAAATGGTCTGAGGGTCCCAAAAATGGATTCACGAACACAAAAATGCATTGAGGGATCCAAAAATGTATTTTGGAACCCAGAAATGGTTCGAAGAACCAGGAAATGGATTGAGGGAACCAAAAAAGGATTGAGGGATACAAAAACGGGGTGAGGAACCCAAAAAAGGATGGATTTAGGGACCCAAAAATGGATTGACGAACTCAAAAATAGATCGGGGGACCAAAAAATAAATTGAGGAACACAAAAATTGATCGAGGAACTCCAAAATAGATTGAGGGACCAAAAAATGGATTGAGGAACCCAAAAATGGATTGAGGGAACCCAAAAATGGGCTGAAGAACCATAAATGGATTGAGGGACCCAAAAATGGATTGAAGGACCCAAAAATGGATTGAGGGACAAAAAATGGATTGAAGAACCCAGAAAAGTTTTGAGGAACCCCAAAATTGTCTGTGGGACCCAAGAACGGATTAAGGAACACAAAAATGGATTTAGGAACCCAAAAATGGCTTAGGGACCAAAAAAATGGATTGAGGAATCCAAAAATGGATTGAGGGACCCAAAAAATGGATTGAGGGGCCCAAAAATGGATTGACGAACTCAAAAATAGGTCGAGGGACCAAAAAATAATGTGAGGAACACGAAAATTAATCGTGGAACTCCAAAATGGATTGAGGGACCAAAAAATAGATTGAAAGGCCCAAAAATGAATTGAGGAAACCAAATCTGGTTTGAGTGACACAAAAATGGGCTGAGGAACCCAAAAATGGATTGAGGAACCCCCAAAAAACATTGGGAGGCCCAAAAATGGATTGAGGAATCCAAAAATGGATTGAGGAATCTAAAAGTGATTGAGGTACCCCAAAATAAATAGAGGAACCCAAAAATGCATAGAGGAACACAAAAATGGTTTGAGGAATCCAAAAATGGGATGAGGAACCCAAAAATAGATTGAGTGAGGAAGAAAAGGATTGAAGAACGAAAAAATGGATTGAGGAACACAAAAATGGATTGAGGAACCGAAAAATGGGCCGAGGGATCAAAAAAATGGTTTGAGGAACCCGAAAATAGATTTAGGAACCAAAAATGGATTGAGGGACCCAAAAAATGGATTGAGGAACTTAAAAATGGATTGAGGAACCGAAAAATGGGCCGAGGGATCAAAAAATGGTTTGAGGAACCCGAAAATAGATTTAGGAACCAAAAATGGATTGAGGGACCCAAAAAATGGATTGAGGAACTTAAAAATGGATTGAGGAACCGAAAAATGGGCTGAAGAACCATAAAATGGATTGAGGGACCCAAAAATGGATTGAAGGACCCAAAAATGGATTGAGGGCCAATAAAATGGATTGAAGAACCCAGAAAAGTTTTGAGGAACCCCAAAATTGTCTGTGGGACCCAAGAATGGATTGAGGAACACAAAAATGGATTTAGGAACCCAAAAATCACTTAGGGAACAAAAAAATCGATTGAGGAAGCCAAAAATTGATTGAGGAAGCCAAAATGGATTCAGGGACCAAAAAATGGATTGAGGGGCCCAAAAATGGATTGACGAACTCAAAAATAGGTCGAGGGACCAAAAAATAATGTGAGGAACACGAAAATTAATCGTGGAACTCCAAAATGGATTGAGGGACCAAAAAATAGGTTGAAAGGCCCAATAATGAATTGAGGAAACGAAAAATGGTTTGAGGGACACAAAAATGGGCTGAGGAACCCAAAATTGGATTGAGGAACCCCAAAACAGATTGGGAGGCCCAAAAAAGGATTGAGGAATCCAAAAATGGGATGAGGGATCAAAAAATGGATTGAGGTATCCCAAAATAGATAAAGGAACACAAAAATGGTTTGAGGAACCCAAAAATTGGATGAGGAACACAAAAATAGTTTGAGTGTCACAAAAAATGGATTGAAGAACCAAAAAATGTATTGAGAAACACAAAAATGGATTGAGGAATCCAAAAATGGATTGAACCCAAAATTGGATCGAGAAACTTAAAAATGGATTTAGGAACAGAAAAATGGGCTGAGGGATCAAAAAATGGATTGAGGAACCCGAAAATAGATTGAGGAACCAAAAATGGATCGAGGGACCCAAAAATGGATTGAGGAACCAAAAACTCGTCTGAGGGACCCAAAAAGTGGATTGAGGGGCCCCAAAATGGATTGACGAACTCAAAAATAGATCGAGGGACCAAAAAATAAAGTGAGGAACACAAAAATTGGTTGAGGAACTCCAAAATGGATTGAAGGAACAAAAACTGGATTGAAAAGCCCAACAATGGATTGAGGAAACCAAAACCGGTTTCAGTGACACAAAAATGGGCTGAGGAACCCAAAAATGGATTGAGGAACCCAAAAAAAACATTGGGAGGTCCAAAAATGGATTGAAGAATCCAAAAATGGATTGAGGAATCTAAAACTGATTGAAGTAACCCAAAATAAATAGAGGAACCCAAAAATGCATAGAGGAACACAAAAATGGTTTGAGGAAGCCAAAAATGGGATGAGGAACCCAAAAATAGATTGAGTGAGGAAAAAAAGGATTGAAGAACCAAAAAATGGATTGAGGAACACAAAAATGGATTGAGGAACCCAAAAATGGATTGAGGGACCCAAAAATGGCTAGAGGGACCCAAAAATGGATTCAGGGACCCAAAAACGGACTGACACATAAAATGGATTGAGGAAACAAAAAATGGATTGAGGAGCCCCAAAAGGGATTGACGAAACCAAAAATGGGCTGAAGAACCACAAAATGCCTTGAGGGACCCAAAAATGGATTGGAGGACCCAAAAAAGGATTGAGGGACAATAAAATGGATTGAGGAAACCAAAAACAGATTGGGAGGCTCAAAAATGGTTTGAGGAATCCAAAAATGGATTGAGGAACCCATAAGTAGGCTAAGGAAACCAAAAATGGATTGAGGGACCAAAAAACTGATGGAGGAAACCAAAAATGGGCTGAGGGAGCCCAAAAACGGATTGAAGAACCAGAAAATGGATTGAGGAACCCAAAAATGGATTCAGGGACCAGAAAATGGATTGACGAAGCCAAAAATGGATTGAGGAACCCAAACATGGATTGAGGAACCCAAACATTGATTGAGGAACCCAAAAATGGATTGCAGGACGCAGAAATGGATTGAGGGACCCAAAAAACGATTGAGGAACCGAAAACTGGATTGAGGAACCCCAAAATAGGCCGAGGGACACAAAAATAAAGTGAGGGACCAAAAATTGATCGAGGAACCCAAAGTGCATTGAAAGGCAATAAAATGGATTGAGGAACACAAAAATGGATTGAAACACCCAAAAAGGGATTGAGAGGCCCAAAAATGGTTTGAGGGACCTAAAAATGTATTTTGGAACCCAGAAAGGGTTCGAAGGACCCAGAAATGGATTGAGGGAACCAAAAATGGATTGAGGGATACTAAAATTGGCTGACGAACCCAAAAATGGATTGAGGAACCCAAAACCAGATTGGGACGCCCAAAAATGGATGGATGAACCCAAAAATGGAATGAGGAACCCAAAAAAGGATTTAGGGATCCAAAAGTGGATTGACGATCCCAAAATGGATTGACGAACCCAAAAATAGGCCAAGGGACCCAAAAATAAAGCGAGGAACCAAAAATTTATCGAGGAACCCAAAAATGGATTGAGGGTCAAAAAAATGGATTGAGGAACACAAAAATGGATTGAAACATCCAAAAATGGATTGAGGAACCCAAAACCAGATTGGGAGGCCCAAAAAAGGATTGAGGAATCAAAAAATGGATTGAGGAATCTAAACATGGATTGAGGTATCCCAAAATAGATAAAGGAATCCAAAAATGGTTTGAGGAACCCAAAAATTGGATGAGGAACACAAAAATAGTTGGAGTGACACAAAAAATGGATTGAAGAACCAAAAAATGTATTGAGAAACCCAAAAATGGATTGAGGAATCCAAAATGGTCTGAGGGACCCAAAAATGGATTCACGAACACAAAAATGCATTGAGGGATCCAAAAATGTATTCTGGAACCCAGAAATGGTTCGAAGGACCAGGAAATGGATTGAGGGAACCAAAAAAGGATTGAGGGATACAAAAACGGGGTGAGGAACCCAAAAATGGATGGATTTAGGGACCCAAAAATGGATTGACGAACTCAAAAATAGATCGAGGGACCAAAAAATAAAGTGAGGAACACAAAAATTGATCGAGGAACTCCAAAATAAATTGAGGGACCAAAAAATGGATTGAGGAACCCAAAAGTGGATTGAGGGAACCCAAAAATGGGCTGAAGAACCATAAATGGATTGAGGGACCCAGAAATGGATTGAAGGACCCAAAAATGGATTGAGGGACAAAAAATGGATTGAAGAACCCAGAAAAGTTTTGAGGAATCCCAAAATTGTCTGTGGGACCCAAGAACGGATTGAGGAACACAAAAATGGATTTAGGAACGCAAAAATGGCTTAGGGACCAAAAAAATGGATTGAGGAAGCCAAAAATGGATTGAGGGCCCCCAAAAATGGATTGAGGGGCCCAAAAATGGATTGACGAACTCAAAAATAGGTCGAGGGACCAAAAAATAAAGTGAGGAACACAAAAATTGATTGAGGAACTCCAAAATGGATTGAGGGAACAAAAAATGGATTGAGAGGCCCAACAATGGATTGAGGAAACCAAAACTGGTTTGAGTGACACAAAAATGGGCTGAGGAACCCAAAAATGGATTGAGGAACCCAAAAAAAACATTGGGAGGCCCAAAAATGGATTGAGGAATCCAGAAATGTATTGAGGAATCTAAAAATGATTGAGGTACCCCAAAATAAATAGAGGAACCCAAAAATGCATAGAGGAACACAAAAATGGTTTGAGGAAGCCAAAAATGGGATGAGGAACCCAAAAATAGATTGAGTGAGGAAAAAAAGGATTGAAGAACCAAAAAATGGATTGAGGAACACAAAAATGGATTGAGGAACCCAAAACTGGATTGAGGAAATTAAAAATGGATTGAGGAACCGAAAAATGGGCTGAGGGATCAAAAAATGGTTTGAGGAACCCGAAAATAGATTTAGGAACCAAAAATGGATTGAGGGACCCAAAAATGGATTGAGGAACTTAAAAATGGATTGAGGAACCGAAAAATGGGCTGAAGAACCATAAAATGGATTGAGGGACCCAAAAATGGATTGAAGGACCCAAAAATGGATTGAGGGCCAATAAAATGGATTGAAGAACCCAGAAAAGTTTTGAGGAACCCCAAAATTGTCTGTGGGACCCAAGAATGGATTGAGGAACACAAAAATGGATTTAGGAACCCAAAAATCACTTAGGGAACAAAAAAATGGATTGAGGAATCCAAAAATTGATTGAGGAAGCCAAAATGGATTCAGGGACCAAAAAATGGATTGAGGGGCCCAAAAATGGATTGACGAACTCAAAAATAGGTCGAGGGACCAAAAAATAATGTGAGGAACACGAAAATTAATCGTGGAACTCCAAAATGGATTGAGGGACCAAAAAATAGATTGAAAGGCCCAAAAATGGATTGAGGAAACCAAAACTGGTTTGAGTGACACAAAAATGGGCTGAGGAACCCAAAAATGGATTGAGGAACCCCAAAACAGATTGGGAGGCCCAAAAATGGATTGACGAACTCAAAAATAGGTCGAGGGATCAAAAAATGGATTGAGGAGCCCCAAAACGGATTGACGAAACCAAAAATGGGCTGAAGAACCACAAAATGCCTTGAGGGACCCAAAAATGGATTGGAGGACCCTAAAAAGGATTGAGGGACAATAAAATGGATTGAGGAAACCAAAAACAGATTGGGAGGCTCAAAAATGGTTTGAGGAATCCAAAAATGGATTGAGGAACCCATAAGTAGGCTAAGGAAACCAAAAATGGATTGAGGGACCAAAAAATTGATGGAGGAAACCAAAAATGGGCTGAGGGAGCCCAAAAACGGATTGAAGAACCAGAAAATGGATTGAGGAACCCAAAAATGGATTCAGGGACCAGAAACTGGATTGACGAAGCCAAAAATGGATTGAGGAACCCAAACATGGATTGAGGAACCCAAACATTGATTGAGGAACCCAAAAATGGATTGCAGGACGCAGAAATGGATTGAGGGACCCAAAAAACGATTGAGGAACCGAAAACTGGATTGAGGAACCCCAAAATAGGCCGAGGGACACAAAAATAAAGTGAGGGACCAAAAATTGATCGAGGAACCCAAAGTGCATTGAAAGGCAATAAAATGGATTGAGGAACACAAAAATGGATTGAAACACCCAAAAAGGGATTGAGAGGCCCAAAAATGGTTTGAGGGACCTAAAAATGTATTTTGGAACCCAGAAACGGTTCGAAGGACCCAGAAATGGATTGAGGGAACCAAAAATGGATTGAGGGATACTAAAATTGGCTGACGAACCCAAAAATGGAATGAGGAACCCAAAAAAGGATTTAGGGATCCAAAAGTGGATTGACGATCCCAAAATGGATTGACGAACCCAAAAATAGGCCAAGGGACCCAAAAATAAAGCGAGGAACCAAAAATTTATCGAGGAACCCAAAAATGGATTGAGGGTCAAAAAAATGGATTGAGGAACACAAAAATGGATTGAAACATCCAAAAATGGATTGAGGAACCCAAAACCAGATTGGGAGGCCCAAAAAAGGATTGAGGAATCAAAAAATGGATTGAGGAATCTAAACATGGATTGAGGTATCCCAAAATAGATAAAGGAATCCAAAAATGGTTTGAGGAACCCAAAAATTGGATGAGGAACACAAAAATAGTTTGAGTGACACAAAAAATGGATTGAAGAACCAAAAAATGTATTGAGGAACCCAAAAATGGATTGAGGAATCCAAAATGGTCTGAGGGACCCAAAAATGGATTCACGAACACAAAAATGCATTGAGGGATCCAAAAATGTATTTTGGAACCCAGAAATGGTTCGAAGGACCAGGAAATGGATTGAGGGAACCAAAAAAGGATTGAGGGATACAAAAACGGGGTGAGGAACCCAAAAAAAGATGGATTTAGGGACCCAAAAATGGATTGACGAACTCAAAAATAGGTCGAGGGACCAAAAAATAATGTGAGGAACATGAAAATTAATCATGGAACTCCAAAATGGATTGAGGGACCAAAAAATAGGTTGAAAGGCCGAATAATGAATTGAGGAAACCAAAAATGGTTTGAGGGACACAAAAATGGGCTGAGAAACCCAAAAATGGATTGAGGAACCCCAAAACAGCTTGGGAGGCCCAAAAAAGGATTGAGGAATCCAAAAATGGGATGAGGGATCAAAAAATGGATTGAGGTATCCCAAAATAGATAAAGGAACACAAAAATGGTTTGAGGAACCCAAAAATTGGATGAGGAACACAAAAATAGTTTGAGTGTCACAAAAAATGGATTGAAGAACCAAAAAATGTATTGAGAAACACAAAAATGGATTGAGGAATCCAAAAATGGATTGAACCCAAAATTGGATCGAGGAACTTAAAAATGGATTTAGGAACAGAAAAATTGTCTGAGGGATCAAAAAATGGATTGAGGAACCCGAAAATAGATTGAGAAACCAAAAATGGATCGAGGGACCCAAAAATGGATTGAGGAACCAAAAACTCGATTGAGGGACCCAAAAAATGGATTGAAGGGCCCCAAAATGGATTGACGAACTCAAAAATAGATCGAGGGACCAAAAAATAAAGTGAGGAACACAAAAATTGGTTGAGGAACTCCAAAATGGATTGAAGGAACAAAAACTGGATTGAAAAGCCCAACAATGGATTGAGGAAACCAAAACCGGTTTGAGTGACACAAAAATGGGCTGAGGAACCCAAAAATGGATTGAGGAACCCCAAAAAAACATTGGGAGGTCCAAAAATGGATTGAAGAATCCAAAAATGGATTGAGGAATCTAAAACTGATTGAAGTAACCCAAAATAAATAGAGGAACCCAAAAATGCATAGAGGAACACAAAAATGGTTTGAAGAAGCCAAAAATGGGATGAGGAACCCAAAAAAAGATTGAGTGAGGAAAAAAAGGATTGAAGAACCAAAAAATGGATTGAGGAACACAAAAATGGATTGAGGAACCCAAAAATGGATTGAGGGACCCAAAAATGGCTAGAAAGACCCAAAAATGGATTCAGGGACCCAAAAACGGACTGACACATAAAATGGATTGAGGAAACAAAAAATGGATTGAGGAGCCCCAAAACGGATTGACGAAACCAAAAATGGGCTGAAGAACCACAAAATGCCTTGAGGGACCCAAAAATGGATTGGAGGACCCAAAAAAGGATTGAGGGACAATAAAATGGATTGAGGAAACCAAAAACAGATTGGGAGGCTCAAAAATGGTTTGAGGAATCCAAAAATGGATTGAGGAACCCATAAGTAGGCTAAGGAAACCAAAAATGGATTGAGGGACCAAAAAATTGATGGAGGAAACCAAAAATGGGCTGAGGGAGCCCAAAAACGGATTGAAGAACCAGAAAATGGATTGAGGAACCCAAAAATGGATTCAGGGACCAGAAAATGGATTGACGAAGCCAAAAATGGATTGAGGAACCCAAACATGGATTGAGGAACCCAAACATTGATTGAGGAACCCAAAAATGGATTGCAGGACGCAGAAATGGATTGAGGGACCCAAAAAACGATTGAGGAACCGAAAACTGGATTGAGGAACCCCAAAATAGGCCGAGGGACACCAAAATAAAGTGAGGGACCAAAAATTGATCGAGGAACCCAAAGTGCATTGAAAGGCAATAAAATGGATTGAGGAACACAAAAATGGATTGAAACACCCAAAAAGGGATTGAGAGGCCCAAAAATGGTTTGAGGGACCTAAAAATGTATTTTGGAACCCAGAAACGGTTCGAAGGACCCAGAAATGGATTGAGGGAACCAAAAATGGATTGAGGGATACTAAAATTGGCTGACGAACCCAAAAATGGATTGAGGAACCCAAAACCAGTTTGGGACGCCCAAAAATGGATGGATGAACCCAAAAATGGAATGAGGAACCCAAAAAAGGATTTAGGGATCCAAAAGTGGATTGACGATCCCAAAATGGATTGACGAACCCAAAAATAGGCCAAGGGACCCAAAAATAAAGCGAGGAACCAAAAATTTATCGAGGAACCCAAAAATGGATTGAGGGTCAAAAAAATGGATTGAGGAACACAAAAATGGATTGAAACACCCAAAAATGGATTGAGGAACCCAAAACCAGATTGGGAGGCCCAAAAAAGGATTGAGGAATCAAAAAATGGATTGAGGAATCTAAACATGGATTGAGGTATCCCAAAATAGATAAAGGAATCCAAAAATGGTTTGAGGAACACAAAAATTGGATGAGGAACACAAAAATAGTTTGAGTGACACAAAAAATGGATTGAAGAACCAAAAAATGTATTGAGGAACCCAAAAATGGATTGAGGAATCCAAAATGGTCTGAGGGACCCAAAAACGGATTCACGAACACAAAAATGCATTGAGGGATTCAAAAATGTATTTTGGAACCCAGAAATGGTTCGAAGGACCAGGAAATGGATTGAGGGAACCAAAAAAGGATTGAGGGATACAAAAACGGGGTGAGGAACCCCTAAAAAGATGTATTTAGAGACCCAAAAATGGATTGACGAACTCAAAAATAGTTCGAGGGACCAAAAAATAAAGTGAGGAACACAAAAATTGATCGAGGAACTCCAAAATGGATTGAGGGACCAAAAAATGGATTGAGGAACCCAAAAATGGATTGAGGGAACCCAAAAATGGGCTGAAGGACCCAGAAAAGTTTTGAGGAACCCCAAAATTGTCTGTGGGACCCAAGAACGGATTAAGGAACACAAAAATGGATTTAGGAACCCAAAAATGGCTTAGGGACCAAAAAAATGGATTGAGGAATCCAAAAATGGATTGAGGGACCCAAAAAATGGATTGAGGGGCCCAAAAATGGATTGACGAACTCAAAAATAGGTCGAGGGACCAAAAAATAAAGTGAGGAACACAAAAATTGATTGAGGAACTCCAAAATGGATTGAGGGAACAAAAACTGGATTGAAAGGCCCAACAACGGATTGAGGAAACCAAAACTGGTTTGAGTGACACAAAAATGGGCTGAGGAACCCAAAAATGGATTGAGGAATCAAAAAATGGATTGAGGAATCTAAACATGGATTGAGGTATCCCAAAATAGATAAAGGAATCCAAAAATGGTTTGAGGAACCCAAAAATTGGATGAGGAACACAAAAATAGTTTGAGTGACACAAAAAATGGATTGAAGAACCAAAAAATGTATTGAGGAACCCAAAAATGGATTGAGGAATCCAAAATGGTCTGAGGGACCCAAAAACGGATTCACGAACACAAAAATGCATTGAGGGATTCAAAAATGTATTTTGGAACCCAGAAATGGTTCGAAGGACCAGGAAATGG
The DNA here is from genome assembly GCA_033558185.1 of Dromococcyx pavoninus. Classification (NCBI taxonomy): domain Eukaryota; kingdom Metazoa; phylum Chordata; class Aves; order Cuculiformes; family Neomorphidae; genus Dromococcyx; species Dromococcyx pavoninus. The sequence continues at coordinate 161,087 of JAUMJL010001932.1, forward strand.
ATTGAGGGAACCAAAAAAGGATTGAGGGATACAAAAACGGGGTGAGGAACCCCTAAAAAGATGTATTTAGGGACCCAAAAATGGATTGACGAACTCAAAAATAGATCGGGGGACCAAAAAATAAAGTGAGGAACACAAAAATTGATCGAGGAACTCCAAAATGGATTGAGGGACCAAAAAATGGATTGAGGAACCCAAAAATGGATTGAGGGAACCCAAAAATGGGCTGAAGAACCATAAATGGATTGAGGGATCCAAAAATGGATTGAAGGACCCAGAAAAGTTTTGAGGAACCCCAAAATTGTCTGTGGGACCCAAGAACGGATTGAGGAACACAAAAATGGATTTAGGAACCCAAAAATGGCTTAGGGACCAAAAAAATGGATTGAGGAATCCAAAAATGGATTGAGGGACCCAAAAAATGGATTGAGGGGCCCAAAAATGGCTTGACGAACTCAAAAACAGGTAGAGGGACCAAAAAATAAAGTGAGGAACACAAAAATTGATTGAGGAACTCCAAAATGGATTGAGGGAACAAAAACTGGATTGAAAGGCCCAACAACGGATTGAGGAAACCAAAACTGGTTTGAGTGACACAAAAATGGGCTGAGGAACCCAAAAATGGATTGAGGAACCCCAAAAAAACATTGGGAGGCCCAAAAATGGATTGAGGAATCCAGAAATGTATTGAGGAATCTAAAAATGATTGAGGTACCCCAAAATAAATAGAGGAACCCAAAAATGCATAGAGGAACACAAAAATGGTTTGAGGAAGCCAAAAATGGGATGAGGAACCCAAAAATAGATTGAGTGAGGAAGAAAAGGATTGAAGAATTAAAAAATGGATTGAGGAACACAAAAATGGATTGAGGAACCCAAAACTGGATTGAGGAACTTAAAAATGGATTGAGGAACCGAAAAATGGGCCGAGGGATCAAAAAATGGTTTGAGGAACCCGAAAATAGATTTAGGAACCAAAAATGGATTGAGGGACCCAAAAAATGGATTGAGGAACTTAAAAATGGATTGAGGAACCGAAAAATGGGCTGAAGAACCATAAAATGGATTGAAGGACCCAAAAATGGATTGAGGGCCAATAAAATGGATTGAAGAACCGAGAAAAGTTTTGAGGAACCCCAAAATTGTCTGTGGGACCCAAGAATGGATTGAGGAACACAAAAATGGATTTAGGAACCCAAAAATCACTTAGGGAACAAAAAAATCGATTGAGGAAGCCAAAAATTGATTGAGGAAGCCAAAATGGATTCAGGGACCAAAAAATGGATTGAGGGGCTCAAAAATGGATTGACGAACTCAAAAATAGGTCGAGGGACCAAAAAATAATGTGAGGAACACGAAAATTAATCTTGGAACTCCAAAATGGATTGAGGGACCAAAAAATAGATTGAAAGGCCCAAAAATGAATTGAGGAAACCAAAAATGGTTTGAGGGACACAAAAATGGGCTGAGGAACCCAAAAATGGATTGAGGAACCCCAAAACAGATTGGGAGGCCCAAAAATGGATTGACGAACTCAAAAATAGGTCGAGGGATCAAAAAATGGATTGAGGAGCCCCAAAACGGATTGACGAAACCAAAAATGGGCTGAAGAACCACAAAATGCCTTGAGGGTCCCAAAAATGGATTGGAGGACCCAAAAAAGGATTGAGGGACAATAAAATGGATTGAGGAAACCAAAAACAGATTGGGAGGCTCAAAAATGGTTTGAGGAATCCAAAAATGGATTGAGGAACCCATAAGTAGGCTAAGGAAACCAAAGATGGATTGAGGGACCAAAAAATTGATGGAGGAAACCAAAAATGGGCTGAGGGAGCCCAAAAACGGATTGAAGAACCAGAAAATGGATTGAGGAACCCAAAAATGGATTCAGGGACCAGAAAATGGATTGACGAAGCCAAAAATGGATTGAGAAACCCAAACATGGATTGAGGAACCCAAACATTGATTGAGGAACCCAAAAATGGATTGCAGGACGCAGAAATGGATTGAGGGACCCAAAAAACGATTGAGGAACCGAAAACTGGATTGAGGAACCCCAAAATAGGCCGAGGGACACCAAAATAAAGTGAGGGACCAAAAATTGATCGAGGAACCCAAAGTGCATTGAAAGGCAATAAAATGGATTGAGGAACACAAAAATGGATTGAAACACCCAAAAAGGGATTGAGAGGCCCAAAAATGGTTTGAGGGACCTAAAAATGTATTTTGGAACCCAGAAACGGTTCGAAGGACCCAGAAATGGATTGAGGGAACCAAAAATGGATTGAGGGATACTAAAATTGGCTGACGAACCCAAAAATGGATTGAGGAACCCAAAACCAGTTTGGGACGCCCAAAAATGGATGGATGAACCCAAAAATGGAATGAGGAACCCAAAAAAGGATTTAGGGATCCAAAAGTGGATTGACGATCCCAAAATGGATTGACAAACCCAAAAATAGGCCAAGGGACCCAAAAATAAAGCGAGGAACCAAAAATTTATCGAGGAACCCAAAAATGGATTGAGGGTCAAAAAAATGGATTGAGGAACACAAAAATGGATTGAAACACCCAAAAATGGATTGAGGAACCCAAAACCAGATTGGGAGGCCCAAAAAAGGATTGAGGAATCAAAAAATGGATTGAGGAATCTAAACATGGATTGAGGTATCCCAAAATAGATAAAGGAATCCAAAAATGGTTTGAGGAACACAAAAATTGGATGAGGAACACAAAAATAGTTTGAGTGACACAAAAAATGGATTGAAGAACCAAAAAATGTATTGAGGAACCCAAAAATGGATTGAGGAATCCAAAATGGTCTGAGGGACCCAAAAACGGATTCACGAACACAAAAATGCATTGAGGGATCCAAAAATGTATTTTGGAACCCAGAAATGGTTCGAAGGACCAGGAAATGGATTGAGGGAACCAAAAAAGGATTGAGGGATACAAAAACGGGGTGAGGAACCCCTAAAAAGATGTATTTAGGGACCCAAAAATGGATTGACGAACTCAAAAATAGTTCGAGGGACCAAAAAATAAAGTGAGGAACACAAAAATTGATCGAGGAACTCCAAAATGGATTGAGGGACCAAAAAATGGATTGAGGAACCCAAAAATGGATTGAGGGAACCCAAAAATGGGCTGAAGGACCCAGAAAAGTTTTGAGGAACCCCAAAATTGTCTGTGGGACCCAAGAACGGATTAAGGAACACAAAAATGGATTTAGGAACCCAAAAATGGCTTAGGGACCAAAAAAATGGATTGAGGAATCCAAAAATGGATTGAGGGACCCAAAAAATGGATTGAGGGGCCCAAAAATGGATTGACGAACTCAAAAATAGGTCGAGGGACCAAAAAATAAAGTGAGGAACACAAAAATTGATTGAGGAACTCCAAAATGGATTGAGGGAACAAAAACTGGATTGAAAGGCCCAACAACGGATTGAGGAAACCAAAACTGGTTTGAGTGACACAAAAATGGGCTGAGGAACCCAAAAATGGATTGAGGAATCAAAAAATGGATTGAGGAATCTAAACATGGATTGAGGTATCCCAAAATAGATAAAGGAATCCAAAAATGGTTTGAGGAACCCAAAAATTGGATGAGGAACACAAAAATAGTTTGAGTGACACAAAAAATGGATTGAAGAACCAAAAAATGTATTGAGGAACCCAAAAATGGATTGAGGAATCCAAAATGGTCTGAGGGACCCAAAAACGGATTCACGAACACAAAAATGCATTGAGGGATTCAAAAATGTATTTTGGAACCCAGAAATGGTTCGAAGGACCAGGAAATGGATTGAGGGAACCAAAAAAGGATTGAGGGATACAAAAACGGGGTGAGGAACCCCTAAAAAGATGTATTTAGGGACCCAAAAATGGATTGACGAACTCAAAAATAGATCGGGGGACCAAAAAATAAAGTGAGGAACACAAAAATTGATCGAGGAACTCCAAAATGGATTGAGGGACCAAAAAATGGATTGAGGAACCCAAAAATGGATTGAGGGAACCCAAAAATGGGCTGAAGAACCATAAATGGATTGAGGGATCCAAAAATGGATTGAAGGACCCAGAAAAGTTTTGAGGAACCCCAAAATTGTCTGTGGGACCCAAGAACGGATTAAGGAACACAAAAATGGATTTAGGAACCCAAAAATGGCTTAGGGACCAAAAAAATGGATTGAGGAATCCAAAAATGGATTGAGGGACCCAAAAAATGGATTGAGGGGCCCAAAAATGGCTTGACGAACTCAAAAACAGGTAGAGGGACCAAAAAATAAAGTGAGGAACACAAAAATTGATTGAGGAACTCCAAAATGGATTGAGGGAACAAAAACTGGATTGAAAGGCCCAACAACGGATTGAGGAAACCAAAACTGGTTTGAGTGACACAAAAATGGGCTGAGGAACCCAAAAATGGATTGAGGAACCCCAAAAAAACATTGGGAGGCCCAAAAATGGATTGAGGAATCCAGAAATGTATTGAGGAATCTAAAAATGATTGAGGTACCCCAAAATAAATAGAGGAACCCAAAAATGCATAGAGGAACACAAAAATGGTTTGAGGAAGCCAAAAATGGGATGAGGAACCCAAAAATAGATTGAGTGAGGAAGAAAAGGATTGAAGAATTAAAAAATGGATTGAGGAACACAAAAATGGATTGAGGAACCCAAAACTGGATTGAGGAACTTAAAAATGGATTGAGGAACCGAAAAATGGGCCGAGGGATCAAAAAATGGTTTGAGGAACCCGAAAATAGATTTAGGAACCAAAAATGGATTGAGGGACCCAAAAAATGGATTGAGGAACTTAAAAATGGATTGAGGAACCGAAAAATGGGCTGAAGAACCATAAAATGGATTGAAGGACCCAAAAATGGATTGAGGGCCAATAAAATGGATTGAAGAACCGAGAAAAGTTTTGAGGAACCCCAAAATTGTCTGTGGGACCCAAGAATGGATTGAGGAACACAAAAATGGATTTAGGAACCCAAAAATCACTTAGGGAACAAAAAAATCGATTGAGGAAGCCAAAAATTGATTGAGGAAGCCAAAATGGATTCAGGGACCAAAAAATGGATTGAGGGGCTCAAAAATGGATTGACGAACTCAAAAATAGGTCGAGGGACCAAAAAATAATGTGAGGAACACGAAAATTAATCTTGGAACTCCAAAATGGATTGAGGGACCAAAAAATAGATTGAAAGGCCCAAAAATGAATTGAGGAAACCAAAAATGGTTTGAGGGACACAAAAATGGGCTGAGGAACCCAAAAATGGATTGAGGAACCCCAAAAGAGATTGGGAGGCCCAAAAATGGATTGACGAACTCAAAAATAGGTCGAGGGATCAAAAAATGGATTGAGGAGCCCCAAAACGGATTGACGAAACCAAAAATGGGCTGAAGAACCACAAAATGCCTTGAGGGTCCCAAAAATGGATTGGAGGACCCAAAAAAGGATTGAGGGACAATAAAATGGATTGAGGAAACCAAAAACAGATTGGGAGGCTCAAAAATGGTTTGAGGAATCCAAAAATGGATTGAGGAACCCATAAGTAGGCTAAGGAAACCAAAGATGGATTGAGGGACCAAAAAATTGATGGAGGAAACCAAAAATGGGCTGAGGGAGCCCAAAAACGGATTGAAGAACCAGAAAATGGATTGAGGAACCCAAAAATGGATTCAGGGACCAGAAAATGGATTGACGAAGCCAAAAATGGATTGAGAAACCCAAACATGGATTGAGGAACCCAAACATTGATTGAGGAACCCAAAAATGGATTGCAGGACGCAGAAATGGATTGAGGGACCCAAAAAACGATTGAGGAACCGAAAACTGGATTGAGGAACCCCAAAATAGGCCGAGGGACACCAAAATAAAGTGAGGGACCAAAAATTGATCGAGGAACCCAAAGTGCATTGAAAGGCAATAAAATGGATTGAGGAACACAAAAATGGATTGAAACACCCAAAAAGGGATTGAGAGGCCCAAAAATGGTTTGAGGGACCTAAAAATGTATTTTGGAACCCAGAAAGGGTTCGAAGGACCCAGAAATGGATTGAGGGAACCAAAAATGGATTGAGGGATACTAAAATTGGCTGACGAACCCAAAAATGGATTGAGGAACCCAAAACCAGATTGGGACGCCCAAAAATGGATGGATGAACCCAAAAATGGAATGAGGAACCCAAAAAAGGATTTAGGGATCCAAAAGTGGATTGACGATCCCAAAATGGATTGACGAACCCAAAAATAGGCCAAGGGACCCAAAAATAAAGCGAGGAACCAAAAATTTATCGAGGAACCCAAAAATGGATTGAGGGTCAAAAAAATGGATTGAGGAACACAAAAATGGATTGAAACATCCAAAAATGGATTGAGGAACCCAAAACCAGATTGGGAGGCCCAAAAAAGGATTGAGGAATCAAAAAATGGATTGAGGAATCTAAACATGGATTGAGGTATCCCAAAATAGATAAAGGAATCCAAAAATGGTTTGAGGAACCCAAAAATTGGATGAGGAACACAAAAATAGTTTGAGTGACACAAAAAATGGATTGAAGAACCAAAAAATGTATTGAGGAACCCAAAAATGGATTGAGGAATCCAAAATGGTCTGAGGGACCCAAAAATGGATTCACGAACACAAAAATGCATTGAGGGATCCAAAAATGTATTTTGGAACCCAGAAATGGTTCGAAGGACCAGGAAATGGATTGAGGGAACCAAAAAAGGATTGAGGGATACAAAAACGGGGTGAGGAACCCAAAAATGGATGGATTTAGGGACCCAAAAATGGATTGACGAACTCAAAAATAGATCGGGGGACCAAAAAATAAATTGAGGAACACAAAAATTGATCGAGGAACTCCAAAATGGATTGAGGGACCAAAAAATGGATTGAGGAACCCAAAAATGGATTGAGGGAACACAAAAAATGGATTGAGGGGCCCAAAAATGGATTGACGAACTCAAAAATAGGTCGAGGGACCAAAAAATAAAGTGAGGAACACAAAAATTGATTGAGGAACTCCAAAATGGATTGAGGGAACAAAAACTGGATTGAAAGGCCCAACAACGGATTGAGGAAACCAAAACTGGTTTGAGTGACACAAAAATGGGCTGAGGAACCCAAAAATGGATTGAGGAATCAAAAAATGGATTGAGGAATCTAAACATGGATTGAGGTATCCCAAAATAGATAAAGGAATCCAAAAATGGTTTGAGGAACCCAAAAATTGGATGAGGAACACAAAAATAGTTTGAGTGACACAAAAAATGGATTGAAGAACCAAAAAATGTATTGAGGAACCCAAAAATGGATTGAGGAATCCAAAATGGTCTGAGGGACCCAAAAACGGATTCACGAACACAAAAATGCATTGAGGGATTCAAAAATGTATTTTGGAACCCAGAAATGGTTCGAAGGACCAGGAAATGGATTGAGGGAACCAAAAAAGGATTGAGGGATACAAAAACGGGGTGAGGAACCCCTAAAAAGATGTATTTAGGGACCCAAAAATGGATTGACGAACTCAAAAATAGATCGGGGGACCAAAAAATAAAGTGAGGAACACAAAAATTGATCGAGGAACTCCAAAATGGATTGAGGGACCAAAAAATGGATTGAGGAACCCAAAAATGGATTGAGGGAACCCAAAAATGGGCTGAAGAACCATAAATGGATTGAGGGATCCAAAAATGGATTGAAGGACCCAGAAAAGTTTTGAGGAACCCCAAAATTGTCTGTGGGACCCAAGAACGGATTGAGGAACACAAAAATGGATTTAGGAACCCAAAAATGGCTTAGGGACCAAAAAAATGGATTGAGGAATCCAAAAATGGATTGAGGGACCCAAAAAATGGATTGAGGGGCCCAAAAATGGCTTGACGAACTCAAAAACAGGTAGAGGGACCAAAAAATAAAGTGAGGAACACAAAAATTGATTGAGGAACTCCAAAATGGATTGAGGGAACAAAAACTGGATTGAAAGGCCCAACAACGGATTGAGGAAACCAAAACTGGTTTGAGTGACACAAAAATGGGCTGAGGAACCCAAAAATGGATTGAGGAACCCCAAAAAAACATTGGGAGGCCCAAAAATGGATTGAGGAATCCAGAAATGTATTGAGGAATCTAAAAATGATTGAGGTACCCCAAAATAAATAGAGGAACCCAAAAATGCATAGAGGAACACAAAAATGGTTTGAGGAAGCCAAAAATGGGATGAGGAACCCAAAAATAGATTGAGTGAGGAAGAAAAGGATTGAAGAATTAAAAAATGGATTGAGGAACACAAAAATGGATTGAGGAACCCAAAACTGGATTGAGGAACTTAAAAATGGATTGAGGAACCGAAAAATGGGCCGAGGGATCAAAAAATGGTTTGAGGAACCCGAAAATAGATTTAGGAACCAAAAATGGATTGAGGGACCCAAAAAATGGATTGAGGAACTTAAAAATGGATTGAGGAACCGAAAAATGGGCTGAAGAACCATAAAATGGATTGAAGGACCCAAAAATGGATTGAGGGCCAATAAAATGGATTGAAGAACCGAGAAAAGTTTTGAGGAACCCCAAAATTGTCTGTGGGACCCAAGAATGGATTGAGGAACACAAAAATGGATTTAGGAACCCAAAAATCACTTAGGGAACAAAAAAATCGATTGAGGAAGCCAAAAATTGATTGAGGAAGCCAAAATGGATTCAGGGACCAAAAAATGGATTGAGGGGCTCAAAAATGGATTGACGAACTCAAAAATAGGTCGAGGGACCAAAAAATAATGTGAGGAACACGAAAATTAATCTTGGAACTCCAAAATGGATTGAGGGACCAAAAAATAGATTGAAAGGCCCAAAAATGAATTGAGGAAACCAAAAATGGTTTGAGGGACACAAAAATGGGCTGAGGAACCCAAAAATGGATTGAGGAACCCCAAAACAGATTGGGAGGCCCAAAAATGGATTGACGAACTCAAAAATAGGTCGAGGGATCAAAAAATGGATTGAGGAGCCCCAAAACGGATTGACGAAACCAAAAATGGGCTGAAGAACCACAAAATGCCTTGAGGGTCCCAAAAATGGATTGGAGGACCCAAAAAAGGATTGAGGGACAATAAAATGGATTGAGGAAACCAAAAACAGATTGGGAGGCTCAAAAATGGTTTGAGGAATCCAAAAATGGATTGAGGAACCCATAAGTAGGCTAAGGAAACCAAAGATGGATTGAGGGACCAAAAAATTGATGGAGGAAACCAAAAATGGGCTGAGGGAGCCCAAAAACGGATTGAAGAACCAGAAAATGGATTGAGGAACCCAAAAATGGATTCAGGGACCAGAAAATGGATTGACGAAGCCAAAAATGGATTGAGAAACCCAAACATGGATTGAGGAACCCAAACATTGATTGAGGAACCCAAAAATGGATTGCAGGACGCAGAAATGGATTGAGGGACCCAAAAAACGATTGAGGAACCGAAAACTGGATTGAGGAACCCCAAAATAGGCCGAGGGACACCAAAATAAAGTGAGGGACCAAAAATTGATCGAGGAACCCAAAGTGCATTGAAAGGCAATAAAATGGATTGAGGAACACAAAAATGGATTGAAACACCCAAAAAGGGATTGAGAGGCCCAAAAATGGTTTGAGGGACCTAAAAATGTATTTTGGAACCCAGAAACGGTTCGAAGGACCCAGAAATGGATTGAGGGAACCAAAAATGGATTGAGGGATACTAAAATTGGCTGACGAACCCAAAAATGGATTGAGGAACCCAAAACCAGTTTGGGACGCCCAAAAATGGATGGATGAACCCAAAAATGGAATGAGGAACCCAAAAAAGGATTTAGGGATCCAAAAGTGGATTGACGATCCCAAAATGGATTGACGAACCCAAAAATAGGCCAAGGGACCCAAAAATAAAGCGAGGAACCAAAAATTTATCGAGGAACCCAAAAATGGATTGAGGGTCAAAAAAATGGATTGAGGAACACAAAAATGGATTGAAACACCCAAAAATGGATTGAGGAACCCAAAACCAGATTGGGAGGCCCAAAAAAGGATTGAGGAATCAAAAAATGGATTGAGGAATCTAAACATGGATTGAGGTATCCCAAAATAGATAAAGGAATCCAAAAATGGTTTGAGGAACACAAAAATTGGATGAGGAACACAAAAATAGTTTGAGTGACACAAAAAATGGATTGAAGAACCAAAAAATGTATTGAGGAACCCAAAAATGGATTGAGGAATCCAAAATGGTCTGAGGGACCCAAAAACGGATTCACGAACACAAAAATGCATTGAGGGATTCAAAAATGTATTTTGGAACCCAGAAATGGTTCGAAGGACCAGGAAATGGATTGAGGGAACCAAAAAAGGATTGAGGGATACAAAAACGGGGTGAGGAACCCCTAAAAAGATGTATTTAGGGACCCAAAAATGGATTGACGAACTCAAAAATAGTTCGAGGGACCAAAAAATAAAGTGAGGAACACAAAAATTGATCGAGGAACTCCAAAATGGATTGAGGGACCAAAAAATGGATTGAGGAACCCAAAAATGGATTGAGGGAACCCAAAAATGGGCTGAAGGACCCAGAAAAGTTTTGAGGAACCCCAAAATTGTCTGTGGGACCCAAGAACGGATTAAGGAACACAAAAATGGATTTAGGAACCCAAAAATGGCTTAGGGACCAAAAAAATGGATTGAGGAATCCAAAAATGGATTGAGGGACCCAAAAAATGGATTGAGGGGCCCAAAAATGGATTGACGAACTCAAAAATAGGTCGAGGGACCAAAAAATAAAGTGAGGAACACAAAAATTGATTGAGGAACTCCAAAATGGATTGAGGGAACAAAAACTGGATTGAAAGGCCCAACAACGGATTGAGGAAACCAAAACTGGTTTGAGTGACACAAAAATGGGCTGAGGAACCCAAAAATGGATTGAGGAATCAAAAAATGGATTGAGGAATCTAAACATGGATTGAGGTATCCCAAAATAGATAAAGGAATCCAAAAATGGTTTGAGGAACCCAAAAATTGGATGAGGAACACAAAAATAGTTTGAGTGACACAAAAAATGGATTGAAGAACCAAAAAATGTATTGAGGAACCCAAAAATGGATTGAGGAATCCAAAATGGTCTGAGGGACCCAAAAACGGATTCACGAACACAAAAATGCATTGAGGGATTCAAAAATGTATTTTGGAACCCAGAAATGGTTCGAAGGACCAGGAAATGGATTGAGGGAACCAAAAAAGGATTGAGGGATACAAAAACGGGGTGAGGAACCCCTAAAAAGATGTATTTAGGGACCCAAAAATGGATTGACGAACTCAAAAATAGATCGGGGGACCAAAAAATAAAGTGAGGAACACAAAAATTGATCGAGGAACTCCAAAATGGATTGAGGGACCAAAAAATGGATTGAGGAACCCAAAAATGGATTGAGGGAACCCAAAAATGGGCTGAAGAACCATAAATGGATTGAGGGATCCAAAAATGGATTGAAGGACCCAGAAAAGTTTTGAGGAACCCCAAAATTGTCTGTGGGACCCAAGAACGGATTAAGGAACACAAAAATGGATTTAGGAACCCAAAAATGGCTTAGGGACCAAAAAAATGGATTGAGGAATCCAAAAATGGATTGAGGGACCCAAAAAATGGATTGAGGGGCCCAAAAATGGCTTGACGAACTCAAAAACAGGTAGAGGGACCAAAAAATAAAGTGAGGAACACAAAAATTGATTGAGGAACTCCAAAATGGATTGAGGGAACAAAAACTGGATTGAAAGGCCCAACAACGGATTGAGGAAACCAAAACTGGTTTGAGTGACACAAAAATGGGCTGAGGAACCCAAAAATGGATTGAGGAACCCCAAAAAAACATTGGGAGGCCCAAAAATGGATTGAGGAATCCAGAAATGTATTGAGGAATCTAAAAATGATTGAGGTACCCCAAAATAAATAGAGGAACCCAAAAATGCATAGAGGAACACAAAAATGGTTTGAGGAAGCCAAAAATGGGATGAGGAACCCAAAAATAGATTGAGTGAGGAAGAAAAGGATTGAAGAATTAAAAAATGGATTGAGGAACACAAAAATGGATTGAGGAACCCAAAACTGGATTGAGGAACTTAAAAATGGATTGAGGAACCGAAAAATGGGCCGAGGGATCAAAAAATGGTTTGAGGAACCCGAAAATAGATTTAGGAACCAAAAATGGATTGAGGGACCCAAAAAATGGATTGAGGAACTTAAAAATGGATTGAGGAACCGAAAAATGGGCTGAAGAACCATAAAATGGATTGAAGGACCCAAAAATGGATTGAGGGCCAATAAAATGGATTGAAGAACCGAGAAAAGTTTTGAGGAACCCCAAAATTGTCTGTGGGACCCAAGAATGGATTGAGGAACACAAAAATGGATTTAGGAACCCAAAAATCACTTAGGGAACAAAAAAATCGATTGAGGAAGCCAAAAATTGATTGAGGAAGCCAAAATGGATTCAGGGACCAAAAAATGGATTGAGGGGCTCAAAAATGGATTGACGAACTCAAAAATAGGTCGAGGGACCAAAAAATAATGTGAGGAACACGAAAATTAATCTTGGAACTCCAAAATGGATTGAGGGACCAAAAAATAGATTGAAAGGCCCAAAAATGAATTGAGGAAACCAAAAATGGTTTGAGGGACACAAAAATGGGCTGAGGAACCCAAAAATGGATTGAGGAACCCCAAAAGAGATTGGGAGGCCCAAAAATGGATTGACGAACTCAAAAATAGGTCGAGGGATCAAAAAATGGATTGAGGAGCCCCAAAACGGATTGACGAAACCAAAAATGGGCTGAAGAACCACAAAATGCCTTGAGGGTCCCAAAAATGGATTGGAGGACCCAAAAAAGGATTGAGGGACAATAAAATGGATTGAGGAAACCAAAAACAGATTGGGAGGCTCAAAAATGGTTTGAGGAATCCAAAAATGGATTGAGGAACCCATAAGTAGGCTAAGGAAACCAAAGATGGATTGAGGGACCAAAAAATTGATGGAGGAAACCAAAAATGGGCTGAGGGAGCCCAAAAACGGATTGAAGAACCAGAAAATGGATTGAGGAACCCAAAAATGGATTCAGGGACCAGAAAATGGATTGACGAAGCCAAAAATGGATTGAGAAACCCAAACATGGATTGAGGAACCCAAACATTGATTGAGGAACCCAAAAATGGATTGCAGGACGCAGAAATGGATTGAGGGACCCAAAAAACGATTGAGGAACCGAAAACTGGATTGAGGAACCCCAAAATAGGCCGAGGGACACAAAAATAAAGTGAGGGACCAAAAATTGATCGAGGAACCCAAAGTGCATTGAAAGGCAATAAAATGGATTGAGGAACACAAAAATGGATTGAAACACCCAAAAAGGGATTGAGAGGCCCAAAAATGGTTTGAGGGACCTAAAAATGTATTTTGGAACCCAGAAAGGGTTCGAAGGACCCAGAAATGGATTGAGGGAACCAAAAATGGATTGAGGGATACTAAAATTGGCTGACGAACCCAAAAATGGATTGAGGAACCCAAAACCAGATTGGGACGCCCAAAAATGGATGGATGAACCCAAAAATGGAATGAGGAACCCAAAAAAGGATTTAGGGATCCAAAAGTGGATTGACGATCCCAAAATGGATTGACGAACCCAAAAATAGGCCAAGGGACCCAAAAATAAAGCGAGGAACCAAAAATTTATCGAGGAACCCAAAAATGGATTGAGGGTCAAAAAAATGGATTGAGGAACACAAAAATGGATTGAAACATCCAAAAATGGATTGAGGAACCCAAAACCAGATTGGGAGGCCCAAAAAAGGATTGAGGAATCAAAAAATGGATTGAGGAATCTAAACATGGATTGAGGTATCCCAAAATAGATAAAGGAATCCAAAAATGGTTTGAGGAACCCAAAAATTGGATGAGGAACACAAAAATAGTTTGAGTGACACAAAAAATGGATTGAAGAACCAAAAAATGTATTGAGGAACCCAAAAATGGATTGAGGAATCCAAAATGGTCTGAGGGACCCAAAAATGGATTCACGAACACAAAAATGCATTGAGGGATCCAAAAATGTATTTTGGAACCCAGAAATGGTTCGAAGGACCAGGAAATGGATTGAGGGAACCAAAAAAGGATTGAGGGATACAAAAACGGGGTGAGGAACCCAAAAATGGATGGATTTAGGGACCCAAAAATGGATTGACGAACTCAAAAATAGATCGGGGGACCAAAAAATAAATTGAGGAACACAAAAATTGATCGAGGAACTCCAAAATGGATTGAGGGACCAAAAAATGGATTGAGGAACCCAAAAATGGATTGAGGGAACACAAAAAATGGATTGAGGGGCCCAAAAATGGATTGACGAACTCAAAAATAGGTCGAGGGACCAAAAAATAAAGTGAGGAACACAAAAATTGATTGAGGAACTCCAAAATGGATTGAGGGAACAAAAACTGGATTGAAAGGCCCAACAACGGATTGAGGAAACCAAAACTGGTTTGAGTGACACAAAAATGGGCTGAGGAACCCAAAAATGGATTGAGGAACCCCAAAAAAACATTGGGAGGCCCAAAAATGGATTGAGGAATCCAAAAATGGATTGAGGAATCTAAAAGTGATTGAGGTACCCCAAAATAAATAGAGGAACCCAAAAATGCATAGAGGAACACAAAAATGGTTTGAGGAACCCAAAAATGGGATGAGGAACCCAAAAATAGATTGAGTGAGGAAGAAAAGGATTGAAGAACTAAAAAATGGATTGAGGAACACAAAAATGGATTGAAGAACCCAGAACTGGATTGAGGAACTTAAAAATGGATTGAGGAACCGAAAAATGGGCCGAGGGATCAAAAAATGGTTTGAGGAACCCGAAAATAGATTTAGGAACCAAAAATGGATTGAGGGACCCAAAAAATGGATTGAGGAACTTAAAAATGGATTGAGGAACCGAAAAATGGGCTGAAGAACCATAAAATGGATTGAAGGACCCAAAAATGGATTGAGGGCCAATAAAATGGATTGAAGAACCCAGAAAAGTTTTGAGGAACCCCAAAATTGTCTGTGGGACCCAAGAATGGATTGAGGAACACAAAAATGGATTTAGGAACCCAAAAATCACTTAGGGAACAAAAAAATCGATTGAGGAAGCCAAAAATTGATTGAGGAAGCCAAAATGGATTGAGGGACCAAAAAATGGATTGAGGGGCCCAAAAATGGATTGACGAACTCAAAAATAGGTCGAGGGACCAAAAAATAATGTGAGGAACACGAAAATTAATCGTGGAACTCCAAAATGGATTGAGGGACCAAAAAATAGATTGAAAGGCCCAAAAATGAATTGAGGAAACCAAAACTGGTTTGAGTGACACAAAAATGGGCTGAGGAACCCAAAAATGGATTGAGGAACGCCAAAACAGATTGGGAGGCCCAAAAATGGATTGACGAACTCAAAAATAGGTCGAGGGATCAAAAAATGGATTGAGGAGCCCCAAAACGGATTGACGAAACCAAAAATGGGCTGAAGAACCACAAAATGCCTTGAGGGACCCAAAAATGGATTGGAGGACCCAAAAAAGGATTGAGGGACAATAAAATGGATTGAGGAAACCAAAAACAGATTGGGAGGCTCAAAAATGGTTTGAGGAATCCAAAAATGGATTGAGGAACCCATAAGTAGGCTAAGGAAACCAAAAATGGATTGAGGGACCAAAAAACTGATGGAGGAAACCAAAAATGGGCTGAGGGAGCCCAAAAACGGATTGAAGAACCAGAAAATGGATTGAGGAACCCAAAAATGGATTCAGGGACCAGAAAATGGATTGACGAAGCCAAAAATGGATTGAGGAACCCAAACATGGATTGAGGAACCCAAACATTGATTGAGGAACCCAAAAATGGATTGCAGGACGCAGAAATGGATTGAGGGACCCAAAAAACGATTGAGGAACCGAAAACTGGATTGAGGAACCCCAAAATAGGCCGAGGGACACCAAAATAAAGTGAGGGACCAAAAATTGATCGAGGAACCCAAAGTGCATTGAAAGGCAATAAAATGGATTGAGGAACACAAAAATGGATTGAAACACCCAAAAAGGGATTGAGAGGCCCAAAAATGGTTTGAGGGACCTAAAAATGTATTTTGGAACCCAGAAACGGTTCGAAGGACCCAGAAATGGATTGAGGGAACCAAAAATGGATTGAGGGATACTAAAATTGGCTGACGAACCCAAAAATGGATTGAGGAACCCAAAACCAGTTTGGGACGCCCAAAAATGGATGGATGAACCCAAAAATGGAATGAGGAACCCAAAAAAGGATTTAGGGATCCAAAAGTGGATTGACGATCCCAAAATGGATTGACGAACCCAAAAATAGGCCAAGGGACCCAAAAATAAAGCGAGGAACCAAAAATTTATCGAGGAACCCAAAAATGGATTGAGGGTCAAAAAAATGGATTGAGGAACACAAAAATGGATTGAAACATCCAAAAATGGATTGAGGAACCCAAAACCAGATTGGGAGGCCCAAAAAAGGATTGAGGAATCAAAAAATGGATTGAGGAATCTAAACATGGATTGAGGTATCCCAAAATAGATAAAAGAATCCAAAAATGGTTTGAGGAACCCAAAAATTGGATGAGGAACACAAAAATAGTTTGAGTGACACAAAAAATGGATTGAAGAACCAAAAAATGTATTGAGGAACCCAAAAATGGATTGAGGAATCCAAAATGGTCTGAGGGACCCAAAAATGGATTCACGAACACAAAAATGCATTGAGGGATCCAAAAATGTATTCTGGAACCCAGAAATGGTTCGAAGGACCAGGAAATGGATTGAGGGAACCAAAAAAGGATTGAGGGATACAAAAACGGGGTGAGGAACCCAAAAATGGATGGATTTAGGGACCCAAAAATGGATTGACGAACTCAAAAATAGATCGAGGGACCAAAAAATAAAGTGAGGAACACAAAAATTGATCGAGGAACTCCAAAATAAATTGAGGGACCAAAAAATGGATTGAGGAACCCAAAAGTGGATTGAGGGAACCCAAAAATGGGCTGAAGAACCATAAATGGATTGAGGGACCCAGAAATGGATTGAAGGACCCAAAAATGGATTGAGGGACAAAAAATGGATTGAAGAACCCAGAAAAGTTTTGAGGAATCCCAAAATTGTCTGTGGGACCCAAGAACGGATTGAGGAACACAAAAATGGATTTAGGAACGCAAAAATGGCTTAGGGACCAAAAAAATGGATTGAGGAAGCCAAAAATGGATTGAGGGCCCCCAAAAATGGATTGAGGGGCCCAAAAATGGATTTACGAACTCAAAAATAGGTCGAGGGACCAAAAAATAAAGTGAGGAACACAAAAATTGATTGAGGAACTCCAAAATGGATTGAGGGAACAAAAAATGGATTGAGAGGCCCAACAATGGATTGAGGAAACCAAAACTGGTTTGAGTGACACAAAAATGGGCTGAGGAACCCAAAAATGGATTGAGGAACCCAAAAAAAACATTGGGAGGCCCAAAAATGGATTGAGGAATCCAGAAATGTATTGAGGAATCTAAAAATGATTGAGGTACCCCAAAATAAATAGAGGAACCCAAAAATGCATAGAGGAACACAAAAATGGTTTGAGGAACCCAAAAATGGGATGAGGAACCCAAAAATAGATTGAGTGAGGAAAAAAAGGATTGAAGAACCAAAAAATGGATTGAGGAACACAAAAATGGATTGAGGAACCCAAAACTGGATTGAGGAACTTAAAAATGGATTGAGGAACCGAAAAATGGGCTGAGGGATCAAAAAATGGTTTGAGGAACCCGAAAATAGATTTAGGAACCAAAAATGGATTGAGGGACCCAAAAATGGATTGAGGAACTTAAAAATGGATTGAGGAACCGAAAAATGGGCTGAAGAACCATAAAATGGATTGAGGGACCCAAAAATGGATTGAAGGACCCAAAAATGGATTGAGGGCCAATAAAATGGATTGAAGAACCCAGAAAAGTTTTGAGGAACCCCAAAATTGTCTGTGGGACCCAAGAATGGATTGAGGAACACAAAAATGGATTTAGGAACCCAAAAATCACTTAGGGAACAAAAAAATGGATTGAGGAATCCAAAAATTGATTGAGGAAGCCAAAATGGATTCAGGGACCAAAAAATGGATTGAGGGGCCCAAAAATGGATTGACGAACTCAAAAATAGGTCGAGGGACCAAAAAATAATGTGAGGAACACGAAAATTAATCGTGGAACTCCAAAATGGATTGAGGGACCAAAAAATAGATTGAAAGGCCCAAAAATGGATTGAGGAAACCAAAACTGGTTTGAGTGACACAAAAATGGGCTGAGGAACCCAAAATTGGATTGAGGAACCCCAAAACAGATTGGGAGGCCCAAAAATGGATTGACGAACTGAAAAATAGGTCGAGGGATCAAAAAATGGATTGAGGAGCCCCAAAACGGATTGACGAAACCAAAAATGGGCTGAAGAACCACAAAATGCCTTGAGGGACCCAAAAATGGATTGGAGGACCCAAAAAAGGATTGAGGGACAATAAAATGGATTGAGGAAACCAAAAACAGATTGGGAGGCTCAAAAATGGTTTGAGGAATCCAAAAATGGATTGAGGAACCCATAAGTAGGCTAAGGAAACCAAAAATGGATTGAGGGACCAAAAAACTGATGGAGGAAACCAAAAATGGGCTGAGGGAGACCAAAAACGGATTGAAGAACCAGAAAATGGATTGAGGAACCCAAAAATGGATTCAGGGACCAGAAAATGGATTGACGAAGCCAAAAATGGATTGAGGAACCCAAACATGGATTGAGGAACCCAAACATGGATTGAGGAACCCAAAAATGGATTTCAGGACGCAGAAATGGATTGAGGGACCCAAAAAACGATTGAGGAACCGAAAACTGGATTGAGGAACCCCAAAATAGGCCGAGGGACACAAAAATAAAGTGAGGGACCAAAAATTGATCGAGGAACCCAAAGTGCATTGAAAGGCAATAAAATGGATTGAGGAACACAAAAATGGATTGAAACACCCAAAAAGGGATTGAGAGGCCCAAAAATGGTTTGAGGGACCTAAAAATGTATTTTGGAACCCAGAAACGGTTCGAAGGACCCAGAAATGGATTGAGGGAACCAAAAATGGATTGAGGGATACTAAAATTGGCTGACGAACCCAAAAATGGATTGAGGAACCCAAAACCAGATTGGGACGCCCAAAAATGGATGGATGAACCCAAAAATGGAATGAGGAACCCAAAAAAGGATTTAGGGATCCAAAAGTGGATTGACGATCCCAAAATGGATTGACGAACCCAAAAATAGGCCAAGGGACCCAAAAATAAAGCGAGGAACCAAAAATTTATCGAGGAACCCAAAAATGGATTGAGGGTCAAAAAAATGGATTGAGGAACACAAAAATGGATTGAAACATCCAAAAATGGATTGAGGCACCCAAAACCAGATTGGGAGGCCCAAAAAAGGATTGAGGAATCAAAAAATGGGTTGAGGAATCTAAACATGGATTGAGGTATCCCAAAATAGATAAAGGAATCCAAAAATGGTTTGAGGAACCCAAAAATTGGATGAGGAACACAAAAATAGTTGGAGTGACACAAAAAATGGATTGAAGAACCAAAAAATGTATTGAGGAACCCAAAAATGGATTGAGGAATCCAAAATGGTCTGAGGGACCCAAAAATGGATTCACGAACACAAAAATGCATTGAGGGATCCAAAAATGTATTTTGGAACCCAGAAATGGTTCGAAGGACCAGGAAATGGATTGAGGGAACCAAAAAAGGATTGAGGGATACAAAAACGGGGTGAGGAACCCAAAAAAAGATGGATTTAGGGACCCAAAAATGGATTGACGAACTCAAAAATAGGTCGAGGGACCAAAAAATAATGTGAGGAACATGAAAATTAATCATGGAACTCCAAAATGGATTGAGGGACCAAAAAATAGGTTGAAAGGCCGAATAATGAATTGAGGAAACCAAAAATGGTTTGAGGGACACAAAAATGGGCTGAGGAACCCAAAAATGGATTGAGGAACCCCAAAACAGATTGGGAGGCCCAAAAAAGGATTGAGGAATCCAAAAATGGGATGAGGGATCAAAAAATGGATTGAGGTATCCCAAAATAGATAAAGGAACACAAAAATGGTTTGAGGAACCCAAAAATTGGATGAGGAACACAAAAATAGTTTGAGTGTCACAAAAAATGGATTGAAGAACCAAAAAATGTATTGAGAAACACAAAAATGGATTGAGGAATCCAAAAATGGATTGAACCCAAAATTGGATCGAGGAACTTAAAAATGGATTTAGGAACAGAAAAATTGTCTGAGGGATCAAAAAATGGATTGAGGAACCCGAAAATAGATTGAGGAACCAAAAATGGATCGAGGGACCCAAAAATGGATTGAGGAACCAAAAACTCGATTGAGGGACCCAAAAAATGGATTGAAGGGCCCCAAAATGGATTGGCGAACTCAAAAATAGATCGAGGGACCAAAAAATAAAGTGAGGAACACAAAAATTGGTTGAGGAACTCCAAAATGGATTGAAGGAACAAAAACTGGATTGAAAAGCCCAACAATGGATTGAGGAAACCAAAACCGGTTTGAGTGACACAAAAATGGGCTGAGGAACCCAAAAATGGATTGAGGAACCCCAAAAAAACATTGGGAGGTCCAAAAATGGATTGAAGAATCCAAAAATGGATTGAGGAATCTAAAACTGATTGAAGTAACCCAAAATAAATAGAGGAAACCAAAAATGCATAGAGGAACACAAAAATGGTTTGAAGAAGCCAAAAATGGGATGAGGAACCCAAAAATAGATTGAGTGAGGAAAAAAAGGATTGAAGAACCAAAAAATGGATTGAGGAACACAAAAATGGATTGAGGAACCCAAAAATGGATTGAGGGACCCAAAAAATGGCTAGAGGGACCCAAAAATGGATTCAGGGACCCAAAAACGGACTGACACATAAAATGGATTGAGGAAACAAAAAATGGATTGAGGAGCCCCAAAACGGATTGACGAAACCAAAAATGGGCTGAAGAACCACAAAATGCCTTGAGGGACCCAAAAATGGATTGGAGGACCCAAAAAAGGATTGAGGGACAATAAAATGGATTGAGGAAACCAAAAACAGATTGGGAGGCTCAAAAATGGTTTGAGGAATCCAAAAATGGATTGAGGAACCCATAAGTAGGCTAAGGAAACCAAAAATGGATTGAGGGACCAAAAAATTGATGGAGGAAACCAAAAATGGGCTGAGGGAGCCCAAAAACGGATTGAAGAACCAGAAAATGGATTGAGGAACCCAAAAATGGATTCAGGGACCAGAAACTGGATTGACGAAGCCAAAAATGGATTGAGGAACCCAAACATGGATTGAGGAACCCAAACATTGATTGAGGAACCCAAAAATGGATTGCAGGACGCAGAAATGGATTGAGGGACCCAAAAAACGATTGAGGAACCGAAAACTGGATTGAGGAACCCCAAAATAGGCCGAGGGACACCAAAATAAAGTGAGGGACCAAAAATTGATCGAGGAACCCAAAGTGCATTGAAAGGCAATAAAATGGATTGAGGAACACAAAAATGGATTGAAACACCCAAAAAGGGATTGAGAGGCCCAAAAATGGTTTGAGGGACC
The DNA here is from genome assembly GCA_033558185.1 of Dromococcyx pavoninus. NCBI lineage: Eukaryota > Metazoa > Chordata > Aves > Cuculiformes > Neomorphidae > Dromococcyx > Dromococcyx pavoninus. The sequence goes on from JAUMJL010001932.1 coordinate 182,860, forward strand.
TAAAAATGTATTTTGGAACCCAGAAACGGTTCGAAGGACCCAGAAATGGATTGAGGGAACCAAAAATGGATTGAGGGATACTAAAATTGGCTGACGAACCCAAAAATGGATTGAGGAACCCAAAACCAGTTTGGGACGCCCAAAAATGGATGGATGAACCCAAAAATGGAATGAGGAACCCAAAAAAGGATTTAGGGATCCAAAAGTGGATTGACGATCCCAAAATGGATTGACGAACCCAAAAATAGGCCAAGGGACCCAAAAATAAAGCGAGGAACCAAAAATTTATCGAGGAACCCAAAAATGGATTGAGGGTCAAAAAAATGGATTGAGGAACACAAAAATGGATTGAAACACCCAAAAATGGATTGAGGAACCCAAAACCAGATTGGGAGGCCCAAAAAAGGATTGAGGAATCAAAAAATGGATTGAGGAATCTAAACATGGATTGAGGTATCCCAAAATAGATAAAGGAATCCAAAAATGGTTTGAGGAACACAAAAATTGGATGAGGAACACAAAAATAGTTTGAGTGACACAAAAAATGGATTGAAGAACCAAAAAATGTATTGAGGAACCCAAAAATGGATTGAGGAATCCAAAATGGTCTGAGGGACCCAAAAACGGATTCACGAACACAAAAATGCATTGAGGGATTCAAAAATGTATTTTGGAACCCAGAAATGGTTCGAAGGACCAGGAAATGGATTGAGGGAACCAAAAAAGGATTGAGGGATACAAAAACGGGGTGAGGAACCCCTAAAAAGATGTATTTAGGGACCCAAAAATGGATTGACGAACTCAAAAATAGTTCGAGGGACCAAAAAATAAAGTGAGGAACACAAAAATTGATCGAGGAACTCCAAAATGGATTGAGGGACCAAAAAATGGATTGAGGAACCCAAAAATGGATTGAGGGAACCCAAAAATGGGCTGAAGGACCCAGAAAAGTTTTGAGGAACCCCAAAATTGTCTGTGGGACCCAAGAACGGATTAAGGAACACAAAAATGGATTTAGGAACCCAAAAATGGCTTAGGGACCAAAAAAATGGATTGAGGAATCCAAAAATGGATTGAGGGACCCAAAAAATGGATTGAGGGGCCCAAAAATGGATTGACGAACTCAAAAATAGGTCGAGGGACCAAAAAATAAAGTGAGGAACACAAAAATTGATTGAGGAACTCCAAAATGGATTGAGGGAACAAAAACTGGATTGAAAGGCCCAACAACGGATTGAGGAAACCAAAACTGGTTTGAGTGACACAAAAATGGGCTGAGGAACCCAAAAATGGATTGAGGAATCAAAAAATGGATTGAGGAATCTAAACATGGATTGAGGTATCCCAAAATAGATAAAGGAATCCAAAAATGGTTTGAGGAACCCAAAAATTGGATGAGGAACACAAAAATAGTTTGAGTGACACAAAAAATGGATTGAAGAACCAAAAAATGTATTGAGGAACCCAAAAATGGATTGAGGAATCCAAAATGGTCTGAGGGACCCAAAAACGGATTCACGAACACAAAAATGCATTGAGGGATTCAAAAATGTATTTTGGAACCCAGAAATGGTTCGAAGGACCAGGAAATGGATTGAGGGAACCAAAAAAGGATTGAGGGATACAAAAACGGGGTGAGGAACCCCTAAAAAGATGTATTTAGGGACCCAAAAATGGATTGACGAACTCAAAAATAGATCGGGGGACCAAAAAATAAAGTGAGGAACACAAAAATTGATCGAGGAACTCCAAAATGGATTGAGGGACCAAAAAATGGATTGAGGAACCCAAAAATGGATTGAGGGAACCCAAAAATGGGCTGAAGAACCATAAATGGATTGAGGGATCCAAAAATGGATTGAAGGACCCAGAAAAGTTTTGAGGAACCCCAAAATTGTCTGTGGGACCCAAGAACGGATTAAGGAACACAAAAATGGATTTAGGAACCCAAAAATGGCTTAGGGACCAAAAAAATGGATTGAGGAATCCAAAAATGGATTGAGGGACCCAAAAAATGGATTGAGGGGCCCAAAAATGGCTTGACGAACTCAAAAACAGGTAGAGGGACCAAAAAATAAAGTGAGGAACACAAAAATTGATTGAGGAACTCCAAAATGGATTGAGGGAACAAAAACTGGATTGAAAGGCCCAACAACGGATTGAGGAAACCAAAACTGGTTTGAGTGACACAAAAATGGGCTGAGGAACCCAAAAATGGATTGAGGAACCCCAAAAAAACATTGGGAGGCCCAAAAATGGATTGAGGAATCCAGAAATGTATTGAGGAATCTAAAAATGATTGAGGTACCCCAAAATAAATAGAGGAACCCAAAAATGCATAGAGGAACACAAAAATGGTTTGAGGAAGCCAAAAATGGGATGAGGAACCCAAAAATAGATTGAGTGAGGAAGAAAAGGATTGAAGAATTAAAAAATGGATTGAGGAACACAAAAATGGATTGAGGAACCCAAAACTGGATTGAGGAACTTAAAAATGGATTGAGGAACCGAAAAATGGGCTGAAGAACCATAAAATGGATTGAAGGACCCAAAAATGGATTGAGGGCCAATAAAATGGATTGAAGAACCGAGAAAAGTTTTGAGGAACCCCAAAATTGTCTGTGGGACCCAAGAATGGATTGAGGAACACAAAAATGGATTTAGGAACCCAAAAATCACTTAGGGAACAAAAAAATCGATTGAGGAAGCCAAAAATTGATTGAGGAAGCCAAAATGGATTCAGGGACCAAAAAATGGATTGAGGGGCTCAAAAATGGATTGACGAACTCAAAAATAGGTCGAGGGACCAAAAAATAATGTGAGGAACACGAAAATTAATCTTGGAACTCCAAAATGGATTGAGGGACCAAAAAATAGATTGAAAGGCCCAAAAATGAATTGAGGAAACCAAAAATGGTTTGAGGGACACAAAAATGGGCTGAGGAACCCAAAAATGGATTGAGGAACCCCAAAAGAGATTGGGAGGCCCAAAAATGGATTGACGAACTCAAAAATAGGTCGAGGGATCAAAAAATGGATTGAGGAGCCCCAAAACGGATTGACGAAACCAAAAATGGGCTGAAGAACCACAAAATGCCTTGAGGGTCCCAAAAATGGATTGGAGGACCCAAAAAAGGATTGAGGGACAATAAAATGGATTGAGGAAACCAAAAACAGATTGGGAGGCTCAAAAATGGTTTGAGGAATCCAAAAATGGATTGAGGAACCCATAAGTAGGCTAAGGAAACCAAAGATGGATTGAGGGACCAAAAAATTGATGGAGGAAACCAAAAATGGGCTGAGGGAGCCCAAAAACGGATTGAAGAACCAGAAAATGGATTGAGGAACCCAAAAATGGATTCAGGGACCAGAAAATGGATTGACGAAGCCAAAAATGGATTGAGAAACCCAAACATGGATTGAGGAACCCAAACATTGATTGAGGAACCCAAAAATGGATTGCAGGACGCAGAAATGGATTGAGGGACCCAAAAAACGATTGAGGAACCGAAAACTGGATTGAGGAACCCCAAAATAGGCCGAGGGACACAAAAATAAAGTGAGGGACCAAAAATTGATCGAGGAACCCAAAGTGCATTGAAAGGCAATAAAATGGATTGAGGAACACAAAAATGGATTGAAACACCCAAAAAGGGATTGAGAGGCCCAAAAATGGTTTGAGGGACCTAAAAATGTATTTTGGAACCCAGAAAGGGTTCGAAGGACCCAGAAATGGATTGAGGGAACCAAAAATGGATTGAGGGATACTAAAATTGGCTGACGAACCCAAAAATGGATTGAGGAACCCAAAACCAGATTGGGACGCCCAAAAATGGATGGATGAACCCAAAAATGGAATGAGGAACCCAAAAAAGGATTTAGGGATCCAAAAGTGGATTGACGATCCCAAAATGGATTGACGAACCCAAAAATAGGCCAAGGGACCCAAAAATAAAGCGAGGAACCAAAAATTTATCGAGGAACCCAAAAATGGATTGAGGGTCAAAAAAATGGATTGAGGAACACAAAAATGGATTGAAACATCCAAAAATGGATTGAGGAACCCAAAACCAGATTGGGAGGCCCAAAAAAGGATTGAGGAATCAAAAAATGGATTGAGGAATCTAAACATGGATTGAGGTATCCCAAAATAGATAAAGGAATCCAAAAATGGTTTGAGGAACCCAAAAATTGGATGAGGAACACAAAAATAGTTTGAGTGACACAAAAAATGGATTGAAGAACCAAAAAATGTATTGAGGAACCCAAAAATGGATTGAGGAATCCAAAATGGTCTGAGGGACCCAAAAATGGATTCACGAACACAAAAATGCATTGAGGGATCCAAAAATGTATTTTGGAACCCAGAAATGGTTCGAAGGACCAGGAAATGGATTGAGGGAACCAAAAAAGGATTGAGGGATACAAAAACGGGGTGAGGAACCCAAAAATGGATGGATTTAGGGACCCAAAAATGGATTGACGAACTCAAAAATAGATCGGGGGACCAAAAAATAAATTGAGGAACACAAAAATTGATCGAGGAACTCCAAAATGGATTGAGGGACCAAAAAATGGATTGAGGAACCCAAAAATGGATTGAGGGAACACAAAAAATGGATTGAGGGGCCCAAAAATGGATTGACGAACTCAAAAATAGGTCGAGGGACCAAAAAATAAAGTGAGGAACACAAAAATTGATTGAGGAACTCCAAAATGGATTGAGGGAACAAAAACTGGATTGAAAGGCCCAACAACGGATTGAGGAAACCAAAACTGGTTTGAGTGACACAAAAATGGGCTGAGGAACCCAAAAATGGATTGAGGAACCCCAAAAAAACATTGGGAGGCCCAAAAATGGATTGAGGAATCCAAAAATGGATTGAGGAATCTAAAAGTGATTGAGGTACCCCAAAATAAATAGAGGAACCCAAAAATGCATAGAGGAACACAAAAATGGTTTGAGGAACCCAAAAATGGGATGAGGAACCCAAAAATAGATTGAGTGAGGAAGAAAAGGATTGAAGAACTAAAAAATGGATTGAGGAACACAAAAATGGATTGAAGAACCCAGAACTGGATTGAGGAACTTAAAAATGGATTGAGGAACCGAAAAATGGGCCGAGGGATCAAAAAATGGTTTGAGGAACCCGAAAATAGATTTAGGAACCAAAAATGGATTGAGGGACCCAAAAAATGGATTGAGGAACTTAAAAATGGATTGAGGAACCGAAAAATGGGCTGAAGAACCATAAAATGGATTGAAGGACCCAAAAATGGATTGAGGGCCAATAAAATGGATTGAAGAACCCAGAAAAGTTTTGAGGAACCCCAAAATTGTCTGTGGGACCCAAGAATGGATTGAGGAACACAAAAATGGATTTAGGAACCCAAAAATCACTTAGGGAACAAAAAAATGGATTGAGGAATCCAAAAATTGATTGAGGAAGCCAAAATGGATTCAGGGACCAAAAAATGGATTGAGGGGCCCAAAAATGGATTGACGAACTCAAAAATAGGTCGAGGGACCAAAAAATAATGTGAGGAACACGAAAATTAATCGTGGAACTCCAAAATGGATTGAGGGACCAAAAAATAGATTGAAAGGCCCAAAAATGGATTGAGGAAACCAAAACTGGTTTGAGTGACACAAAAATGGGCTGAGGAACCCAAAATTGGATTGAGGAACCCAAAACCAGATTGGGACGCCCAAAAATGGATGGATGAACCCAAAAATGGAATGAGGAACCCAAAAAAGGATTTAGGGATCCAAAAGTGGATTGACGATCCCAAAATGGATTGACGAACCCAAAAATAGGCCAAGGGACCCAAAAATAAAGCGAGGAACCAAAAATTTATCGAGGAACCCAAAAATGGATTGAGGGTCAAAAAAATGGATTGAGGAACACAAAAATGGATTGAAACATCCAAAAATGGATTGAGGAACCCAAAACCAGATTGGGAGGCCCAAAAAAGGATTGAGGAATCAAAAAATGGATTGAGGAATCTAAACATGGATTGAGGTATCCCAAAATAGATAAAAGAATCCAAAAATGGTTTGAGGAACCCAAAAATTGGATGAGGAACACAAAAATAGTTTGAGTGACACAAAAAATGGATTGAAGAACCAAAAAATGTATTGAGGAACCCAAAAATGGATTGAGGAATCCAAAATGGTCTGAGGGACCCAAAAATGGATTCACGAACACAAAAATGCATTGAGGGATCCAAAAATGTATTTTGGAACCCAGAAATGGTTCGAAGGACCAGGAAATGGATTGAGGGAACCAAAAAAGGATTGAGGGATACAAAAACGGGGTGAGGAACCCAAAAAAAGATGGATTTAGGGACCCAAAAATGGATTGACGAACTCAAAAATAGGTCGAGGGACCAAAAAATAATGTGAGGAACATGAAAATTAATCATGGAACTCCAAAATGGATTGAGGGACCAAAAAATAGGTTGAAAGGCCGAATAATGAATTGAGGAAACCAAAAATGGTTTGAGGGACACAAAAATGGGCTGAGGAACCCAAAAATGGATTGAGGAACCCCAAAACAGATTGGGAGGCCCAAAAAAGGATTGAGGAATCCAAAAATGGGATGAGGGATCAAAAAATGGATTGAGGTATCCCAAAATAGATAAAGGAACACAAAAATGGTTTGAGGAACCCAAAAATTGGATGAGGAACACAAAAATAGTTTGAGTGTCACAAAAAATGGATTGAAGAACCAAAAAATGTATTGAGAAACACAAAAATGGATTGAGGAATCCAAAAATGGATTGAACCCAAAATTGGATCGAGGAACTTAAAAATGGATTTAGGAACAGAAAAATTGTCTGAGGGATCAAAAAATGGATTGAGGAACCCGAAAATAGATTGAGGAACCAAAAATGGATCGAGGGACCCAAAAATGGATTGAGGAACCAAAAACTCGATTGAGGGACCCAAAAAATGGATTGAAGGGCCCCAAAATGGATTGGCGAACTCAAAAATAGATCGAGGGACCAAAAAATAAAGTGAGGAACACAAAAATTGGTTGAGGAACTCCAAAATGGATTGAAGGAACAAAAACTGGATTGAAAAGCCCAACAATGGATTGAGGAAACCAAAACCGGTTTGAGTGACACAAAAATGGGCTGAGGAACCCAAAAATGGATTGAGGAACCCCAAAAAAACATTGGGAGGTCCAAAAATGGATTGAAGAATCCAAAAATGGATTGAGGAATCTAAAACTGATTGAAGTAACCCAAAATAAATAGAGGAAACCAAAAATGCATAGAGGAACACAAAAATGGTTTGAAGAAGCCAAAAATGGGATGAGGAACCCAAAAATAGATTGAGTGAGGAAAAAAAGGATTGAAGAACCAAAAAATGGATTGAGGAACACAAAAATGGATTGAGGAACCCAAAAATGGATTGAGGGACCCAAAAAATGGCTAGAGGGACCCAAAAATGGATTCAGGGACCCAAAAACGGACTGACACATAAAATGGATTGAGGAAACAAAAAATGGATTGAGGAGCCCCAAAACGGATTGACGAAACCAAAAATGGGCTGAAGAACCACAAAATGCCTTGAGGGACCCAAAAATGGATTGGAGGACCCAAAAAAGGATTGAGGGACAATAAAATGGATTGAGGAAACCAAAAACAGATTGGGAGGCTCAAAAATGGTTTGAGGAATCCAAAAATGGATTGAGGAACCCATAAGTAGGCTAAGGAAACCAAAAATGGATTGAGGGACCAAAAAATTGATGGAGGAAACCAAAAATGGGCTGAGGGAGCCCAAAAACGGATTGAAGAACCAGAAAATGGATTGAGGAACCCAAAAATGGATTCAGGGACCAGAAACTGGATTGACGAAGCCAAAAATGGATTGAGGAACCCAAACATGGATTGAGGAACCCAAACATTGATTGAGGAACCCAAAAATGGATTGCAGGACGCAGAAATGGATTGAGGGACCCAAAAAACGATTGAGGAACCGAAAACTGGATTGAGGAACCCCAAAATAGGCCGAGGGACACAAAAATAAAGTGAGGGACCAAAAATTGATCGAGGAACCCAAAGTGCATTGAAAGGCAATAAAATGGATTGAGGAACACAAAAATGGATTGAAACACCCAAAAAGGGATTGAGAGGCCCAAAAATGGTTTGAGGGACCTAAAAATGTATTTTGGAACCCAGAAACGGTTCGAAGGACCCAGAAATGGATTGAGGGAACCAAAAATGGATTGAGGGATACTAAAATTGGCTGACGAACCCAAAAATGGATTGAGGAACCCAAAACCAGATTGGGACGCCCAAAAATGGATGGATGAACCCAAAAATGGAATGAGGAACCCAAAAAAGGATTTAGGGATCCAAAAGTGGATTGACGATCCCAAAATGGATTGACGAACCCAAAAATAGGCCAAGGGACCCAAAAATAAAGCGAGGAACCAAAAATTTATCGAGGAACCCAAAAATGGATTGAGGGTCAAAAAAATGGATTGAGGAACACAAAAATGGATTGAAACATCCAAAAATGGATTGAGGAACCCAAAACCAGATTGGGAGGCCCAAAAAAGGATTGAGGAATCAAAAAATGGATTGAGGAATCTAAACATGGATTGAGGTATCCCAAAATAGATAAAGGAATCCAAAAATGGTTTGAGGAACCCAAAAATTGGATGAGGAACACAAAAATAGTTTGAGTGACACAAAAAATGGATTGAAGAACCAAAAAATGTATTGAGGAACCCAAAAATGGATTGAGGAATCCAAAATGGTCTGAGGGACCCAAAAATGGATTCACGAACACAAAAATGCATTGAGGGATCCAAAAATGTATTTTGGAACCCAGAAATGGTTCGAAGGACCAGGAAATGGATAGAGGGAACCAAAAAAGGATTGAGGGATACAAAAACGGGGTGAGGAACCCAAAAAAAGATGGATTTAGGGACCCAAAAATGGATTGACGAACTCAAAAATAGGTCGAGGGACCAAAAAATAATGTGAGGAACATGAAAATTAATCATGGAACTCCAAAATGGATTGAGGGACCAAAAAATAGGTTGAAAGGCCGAATAATGAATTGAGGAAACCAAAAATGGTTTGAGGGACACAAAAATGGGCTGAGAAACCCAAAAATGGATTGAGGAACCCCAAAACAGATTGGGAGGCCCAAAAAAGGATTGAGGAATCCAAAAATGGGATGAGGGATCAAAAAATGGATTGAGGTATCCCAAAATAGATAAAGGAACACAAAAATGGTTTGAGGAACCCAAAAATTGGATGAGGAACACAAAAATAGTTTGAGTGTCACAAAAAATGGATTGAAGAACCAAAAAATGTATTGAGAAACACAAAAATGGATTGAGGAATCCAAAAATGGATTGAACCCAAAATTGGATCGAGGAACTTAAAAATGGATTTAGGAACAGAAAAATTGTCTGAGGGATCAAAAAATGGATTGAGGAACCCGAAAATAGATTGAGAAACCAAAAATGGATCGAGGGACCCAAAAATGGATTGAGGAACCAAAAACTCGATTGAGGGACCCAAAAAATGGATTGAAGGGCCCCAAAATGGATTGACGAACTCAAAAATAGATCGAGGGACCAAAAAATAAAGTGAGGAACACAAAAATTGGTTGAGGAACTCCAAAATGGATTGAAGGAACAAAAACTGGATTGAAAAGCCCAACAATGGATTGAGGAAACCAAAACCGGTTTGAGTGACACAAAAATGGGCTGAGGAACCCAAAAATGGATTGAGGAACCCCAAAAAAACATTGGGAGGTCCAAAAATGGATTGAAGAATCCAAAAATGGATTGAGGAATCTAAAACTGATTGAAGTAACCCAAAATAAATAGAGGAACCCAAAAATGCATAGAGGAACACAAAAATGGTTTGAAGAAGCCAAAAATGGGATGAGGAACCCAAAAATAGATTGAGTGAGGAAAAAAAGGATTGAAGAACCAAAAAATGGATTGAGGAACACAAAAATGGATTGAGGAACCCAAAAATGGATTGAGGGACCCAAAAATGGCTAGAAAGACCCAAAAATGGATTCAGGGACCCAAAAACGGACTGACACATAAAATGGATTGAGGAAACAAAAAATGGATTGAGGAGCCCCAAAACGGATTGACGAAACCAAAAATGGGCTGAAGAACCACAAAATGCCTTGAGGGACCCAAAAATGGATTGGAGGACCCAAAAAAGGATTGAGGGACAATAAAATGGATTGAGGAAACCAAAAACAGATTGGGAGGCTCAAAAATGGTTTGAGGAATCCAAAAATGGATTGAGGAACCCATAAGTAGGCTAAGGAAACCAAAAATGGATTGAGGGACCAAAAAATTGATGGAGGAAACCAAAAATGGGCTGAGGGAGCCCAAAAACGGATTGAAGAACCAGAAAATGGATTGAGGAACCCAAAAATGGATTCAGGGACCAGAAACTGGATTGACGAAGCCAAAAATGGATTGAGGAACCCAAACATGGATTGAGGAACCCAAACATTGATTGAGGAACCCAAAAATGGATTGCAGGACGCAGAAATGGATTGAGGGACCCAAAAAACGATTGAGGAACCGAAAACTGGATTGAGGAACCCCAAAATAGGCCGAGGGACACCAAAATAAAGTGAGGGACCAAAAATTGATCGAGGAACCCAAAGTGCATTGAAAGGCAATAAAATGGATTGAGGAACACAAAAATGGATTGAAACACCCAAAAAGGGATTGAGAGGCCCAAAAATGGTTTGAGGGACCTAAAAATGTATTTTGGAACCCAGAAACGGTTCGAAGGACCCAGAAATGGATTGAGGGAACCAAAAATGGATTGAGGGATACTAAAATTGGCTGACGAACCCAAAAATGGATTGAGGAACCCAAAACCAGTTTGGGACGCCCAAAAATGGATGGATGAACCCAAAAATGGAATGAGGAACCCAAAAAAGGATTTAGGGATCCAAAAGTGGATTGACGATCCCAAAATGGATTGACGAACCCAAAAATAGGCCAAGGGACCCAAAAATAAAGCGAGGAACCAAAAATTTATCGAGGAACCCAAAAATGGATTGAGGGTCAAAAAAATGGATTGAGGAACACAAAAATGGATTGAAACACCCAAAAATGGATTGAGGAACCCAAAACCAGATTGGGAGGCCCAAAAAAGGATTGAGGAATCAAAAAATGGATTGAGGAATCTAAACATGGATTGAGGTATCCCAAAATAGATAAAGGAATCCAAAAATGGTTTGAGGAACACAAAAATTGGATGAGGAACACAAAAATAGTTTGAGTGACACAAAAAATGGATTGAAGAACCAAAAAATGTATTGAGGAACCCAAAAATGGATTGAGGAATCCAAAATGGTCTGAGGGACCCAAAAACGGATTCACGAACACAAAAATGCATTGAGGGATTCAAAAATGTATTTTGGAACCCAGAAATGGTTCGAAGGACCAGGAAATGGATTGAGGGAACCAAAAAAGGATTGAGGGATACAAAAACGGGGTGAGGAACCCCTAAAAAGATGTATTTAGGGACCCAAAAATGGATTGACGAACTCAAAAATAGTTCGAGGGACCAAAAAATAAAGTGAGGAACACAAAAATTGATCGAGGAACTCCAAAATGGATTGAGGGACCAAAAAATGGATTGAGGAACCCAAAAATGGATTGAGGGAACCCAAAAATGGGCTGAAGGACCCAGAAAAGTTTTGAGGAACCCCAAAATTGTCTGTGGGACCCAAGAACGGATTAAGGAACACAAAAATGGATTTAGGAACCCAAAAATGGCTTAGGAACCAAAAAAATGGATTGAGGAATCCAAAAATGGATTGAGGGACCCAAAAAATGGATTGAGGGGCCCAAAAATGGATTGACGAACTCAAAAATAGGTCGAGGGACCAAAAAATAAAGTGAGGAACACAAAAATTGATTGAGGAACTCCAAAATGGATTGAGGGAACAAAAACTGGATTGAAAGGCCCAACAACGGATTGAGGAAACCAAAACTGGTTTGAGTGACACAAAAATGGGCTGAGGAACCCAAAAATGGATTGAGGAATCAAAAAATGGATTGAGGAATCTAAACATGGATTGAGGTATCCCAAAATAGATAAAGGAATCCAAAAATGGTTTGAGGAACCCAAAAATTGGATGAGGAACACAAAAATAGTTTGAGTGACACAAAAAATGGATTGAAGAACCAAAAAATGTATTGAGGAACCCAAAAATGGATTGAGGAATCCAAAATGGTCTGAGGGACCCAAAAACGGATTCACGAACACAAAAATGCATTGAGGGATTCAAAAATGTATTTTGGAACCCAGAAATGGTTCGAAGGACCAGGAAATGGATTGAGGGAACCAAAAAAGGATTGAGGGATACAAAAACGGGGTGAGGAACCCCTAAAAAGATGTATTTAGGGACCCAAAAATGGATTGACGAACTCAAAAATAGATCGGGGGACCAAAAAATAAAGTGAGGAACACAAAAATTGATCGAGGAACTCCAAAATGGATTGAGGGACCAAAAAATGGATTGAGGAACCCAAAAATGGATTGAGGGAACCCAAAAATGGGCTGAAGAACCATAAATGGATTGAGGGATCCAAAAATGGATTGAAGGACCCAGAAAAGTTTTGAGGAACCCCAAAATTGTCTGTGGGACCCAAGAACGGATTAAGGAACACAAAAATGGATTTAGGAACCCAAAAATGGCTTAGGGACCAAAAAAATGGATTGAGGAATCCAAAAATGGATGGATGAACCCAAAAATGGAATGAGGAACCCAAAAATGGATTTAGGGATCCAAAAGTGGATTGACGATCCCAAAATGGATTGACGAACCCAAAAATAGGCCAAGGGACCCAAAAATAAAGCGAGGAACCAAAAATTTATCGAGGAACCCAAAAATGGATTGAGGGTCAAAAAATGGATTGAGGAACACAAAAATGGATTGAAACATCCAAAAATGGATTGAGGAACCCAAAACCAGATTGGGAGGCCCAAAAAAGGATTGAGGAATCAAAAAATGGATTGAGGAATCTAAACATGGATTGAGGTATCCCAAAATAGATAAAGGAATCCAAAAATGGTTTGAGGAACCCAAAAATTGGATGAGGAACACAAAAATAGTTTGAGTGACACAAAAAATGGATTGAAGAACCAAAAAATGTATTGAGGAACCCAAAAATGGATTGAGGAATCCAAAATGGTCTGAGGGACCCAAAAATGGATTCACGAACACAAAAATGCATTGAGGGATCCAAAAATGTATTTTGGAACCCAGAAATGGTTCGAAGGACCAGGAAATGGATTGAGGGAACCAAAAAAGGATTGAGGGATACAAAAACGGGGTGAGGAACCCAAAAATGGATGGATTTAGGGACCCAAAAATGGATTGACGAACTCAAAAATAGATCGGGGGACCAAAAAATAAATTGAGGAACACAAAAATTGATCGAGGAACTCCAAAATGGATTGAGGGACCAAAAAATGGATTGAGGAACCCAAAAATGGATTGAGGGAACCCAAAAAATGGATTGAGGGGCCCAAAAATGGATTGACGAACTCAAAAATAGGTCGAGGGACCAAAAAATAAAGTGAGGAACACAAAAATTGATTGAGGAACTCCAAAATGGATTGAGGGAACAAAAACTGGATTGAAAGGCCCAACAACGGATTGAGGAAACCAAAACTGGTTTGAGTGACACAAAAATGGGCTGAGGAACCCAAAAATGGATTGAGGAACCCCAAAAAAACATTGGGAGGCCCAAAAATGGATTGAGGAATCCAAAAATGGATTGAGGAATCTAAAAGTGATTGAGGTACCCCAAAATAAATAGAGGAACCCAAAAATGCATAGAGGAACACAAAAATGGTTTGAGGAACCCAAAAATGGGATGAGGAACCCAAAAATAGATTGAGTGAGGAAGAAAAGGATTGAAGAACTAAAAAATGGATTGAGGAACACAAAAATGGATTGAGGAACCCAGAACTGGATTGAGGAACTTAAAAATGGATTGAGGAACCGAAAAATGGGCCGAGGGATCAAAAAATGGTTTGAGGAACCCGAAAATAGATTTAGGAACCAAAAATGGATTGAGGGACCCAAAAAATGGATTGAGGAACTTAAAAATGGATTGAGGAACCGAAAAATGGGCTGAAGAACCATAAAATGGATTGAAGGACCCAAAAATGGATTGAGGGCCAATAAAATGGATTGAAGAACCCAGAAAAGTTTTGAGGAACCCCAAAATTGTCTGTGGGACCCAAGAATGGATTGAGGAACACAAAAATGGATTTAGGAACCCAAAAATCACTTAGGGAACAAAAAAATCGATTGAGGAAGCCAAAAATTGATTGAGGAAGCCAAAATGGATTGAGGGACCAAAAAATGGATTGAGGGGCCCAAAAATGGATTGACGAACTCAAAAATAGGTTGAGGGACCAAAAAATAATGTGAGGAACACGAAAATTAATCGTGGAACTCCAAAATGGATTGAGGGACCAAAAAATAGATTGAAAGGCCCAAAAATGAATTGAGGAAACCAAAACTGGTTTGAGGGACACAAAAATGGGCTGAGGAACCCAAAAATGGATTGAGGAACCCCAAAACAGATTGGGAGGCCCAAAAATGGATTGACGAACTCAAAAATAGGTCGAGGGATCAAAAAATGGATGGAGGAGCCCCAAAACGGATTGACGAAACCAAAAATGGGCTGAAGAACCACAAAATGCCTTGAGGGACCCAAAAATGGATTGGAGGACCCAAAAAAGGATTGAGGGACAATAAAATGGATTGAGGAAACCAAAAACAGATTGGGAGGCTCAAAAATGGTTTGAGGAATCCAAAAATGGATTGAGGAACCCATAAGTAGGCTAAGGAAACCAAAAATGGATTGAGGGACCAAAAAACTGATGGAGGAAACCAAAAATGGGCTGAGGGAGCCCAAAAACGGATTGAAGAACCAGAAAATGGATTGAGGAACCCAAAAATGGATTCAGGGACCAGAAAATGGATTGACGAAGCCAAAAATGGATTGAGGAACCCAAACATGGATTGAGGAACCCAAACATTGATTGAGGAACCCAAAAATGGATTGCAGGACGCAGAAATGGATTGAGGGACCCAAAAAACGATTGAGGAACCGAAAACTGGATTGAGGAACCCCAAAATAGGCCGAGGGACACAAAAATAAAGTGAGGGACCAAAAATTGATCGAGGAACCCAAAGTGCATTGAAAGGCAATAAAATGGATTGAGGAACACAAAAATGGATTGAAACACCCAAAAAGGGATTGAGAGGCCCAAAAATGGTTTGAGGGACCTAAAAATGTATTTTGGAACCCAGAAAGGGTTCGAAGGACCCAGAAATGGATTGAGGGAACCAAAAATGGATTGAGGGATACTAAAATTGGCTGACGAACCCAAAAATGGATTGAGGAACCCAAAACCAGATTGGGACGCCCAAAAATGGATGGATGAACCCAAAAATGGAATGAGGAACCCAAAAAAGGATTTAGGGATCCAAAAGTGGATTGACGATCCCAAAATGGATTGACGAACCCAAAAATAGGCCAAGGGACCCAAAAATAAAGCGAGGAACCAAAAATTTATCGAGGAACCCAAAAATGGATTGAGGGTCAAAAAAATGGATTGAGGAACACAAAAATGGATTGAAACATCCAAAAATGGATTGAGGAACCCAAAACCAGATTGGGAGGCCCAAAAAAGGATTGAGGAATCAAAAAATGGATTGAGGAATCTAAACATGGATTGAGGTATCCCAAAATAGATAAAGGAATCCAAAAATGGTTTGAGGAACCCAAAAATTGGATGAGGAACACAAAAATAGTTGGAGTGACACAAAAAATGGATTGAAGAACCGAAAAATGTATTGAGGAACCCAAAAATGGATTGAGGAATCCAAAATGGTCTGAGGGACCCAAAAATGGATTCACGAACACAAAAATGCATTGAGGGATCCAAAAATGTATTTTGGAACCCAGAAATGGTTCGAAGGACCAGGAAATGGATTGAGGGAACCAAAAAAGGATTGAGGGATACAAAAACGGGGTGAGGAACCCAAAAAAGGATGGATTTAGGGACCCAAAAATGGATTGACGAACTCAAAAATAGATCGGGGGACCAAAAAATAAATTGAGGAACACAAAAATTGATCGAGGAACTCCAAAATGGATTGAGGAACCAAAAAATGGATTGAGGAACCCAAAAATGGATTGAGGGAACACAAAAAATGGATTGAGGGGCCCAAAAATGGATTGACGAACTCAAAAATAGGTCGAGGGACCAAAAAATAAAGTGAGGAACACAAAAATTGATTGAGGAACTCCAAAATGGATTGAGGGAACAAAAACTGGATTGAAAGGCCCAACAACGGATTGAGGAAACCAAAACTGGTTTGAGTGACACAAAAATGGGCTGAGGAACCCAAAAATGGATTGAGGAACCCCAAAAAAACATTGGGAGGCCCAAAAATGGATTGAGGAATCCAAAAATGGATTGAGGAATCTAAAAGTGATTGAGGTACCCCAAAATAAATAGAGGAACCCAAAAATGCATAGAGGAACACAAAAATGGTTTGAGGAACCCAAAAATGGGATGAGGAACCCAAAAATAGATTGAGTGAGGAAGAAAAGGATTGAAGAACTAAAAAATGGATTGAGGAACACAAAAATGGATTGAAGAACCCAGAACTGGATTGAGGAACTTAAAAATGGATTGAGGAACCGAAAAATGGGCCGAGGGATCAAAAAATGGTTTGAGGAACCCGAAAATAGATTTAGGAACCAAAAATGGATTGAGGGACCCAAAAAATGGATTGAGGAACTTAAAAATGGATTGAGGAACCGAAAAATGGGCTGAAGAACCATAAAATGGATTGAAGGACCCAAAAATGGATTGAGGGCCAATAAAATGGATTGAAGAACCCAGAAAAGTTTTGAGGAACCCCAAAATTGTCTGTGGGACCCAAGAATGGATTGAGGAACACAAAAATGGATTTAGGAACCCAAAAATCACTTAGGGAACAAAAAAATCGATTGAGGAAGCCAAAAATTGATTGAGGAAGCCAAAATGGATTGAGGGACCAAAAAATGGATTGAGGGGCCCAAAAATGGATTGACGAACTCAAAAATAGGTCGAGGGACCAAAAAATAATGTGAGGAACACGAAAATTAATCGTGGAACTCCAAAATGGATTGAGGGACCAAAAAATAGATTGAAAGGCCCAAAAATGAATTGAGGAAACCAAAACTGGTTTGAGTGACACAAAAATGGGCTGAGGAACCCAAAAATGGATTGAGGAACGCCAAAACAGATTGGGAGGCCCAAAAATGGATTGACGAACTCAAAAATAGGTCGAGGGATCAAAAAATGGATTGAGGAGCCCCAAAACGGATTGATGAAACCAAAAATGGGCTGAAGAACCACAAAATGCCTTGAGGGACCCAAAAATGGATTGGAGGACCCAAAAAAGGATTGAGGGACAATAAAATGGATTGAGGAAACCAAAAACAGATTGGGAGGCTCAAAAATGGTTTGAGGAATCCAAAAATGGATTGAGGAACCCATAAGTAGGCTAAGGAAACCAAAAATGGATTGAGGGACCAAAAAACTGATGGAGGAAACCAAAAATGGGCTGAGGGAGCCCAAAAACGGATTGAAGAACCAGAAAATGGATTGAGGAACCCAAAAATGGATTCAGGGACCAGAAAATGGATTGACGAAGCCAAAAATGGATTGAGGAACCCAAACATGGATTGAGGAACCCAAACATTGATTGAGGAACCCAAAAATGGATTGCAGGACGCAGAAATGGATTGAGGGACCCAAAAAACGATTGAGGAACCGAAAACTGGATTGAGGAACCCCAAAATAGGCCGAGGGACACAAAAATAAAGTGAGGGACCAAAAATTGATCGAGGAACCCAAAGTGCATTGAAAGGCAATAAAATGGATTGAGGAACACAAAAATGGATTGAAACACCCAAAAAGGGATTGAGAGGCCCAAAAATGGTTTGAGGGACCTAAAAATGTATTTTGGAACCCAGAAACGGTTCGAAGGACCCAGAAATGGATTGAGGGAACCAAAAATGGATTGAGGGATACTAAAATTGGCTGACGAACCCAAAAATGGATTGAGGAACCCAAAACCAGATTGGGACGCCCAAAAATGGATGGATGAACCCAAAAATGGAATGAGGAACCCAAAAAAGGATTTAGGGATCCAAAAGTGGATTGACGATCCCAAAATGGATTGACGAACCCCAAAATAGGCCAAGGGACCCAAAAATAAAGCGAGGAACCAAAAATTTATCGAGGAACCCAAAAATGGATTGAGGGTCAAAAAAATGGATTGAGGAACACAAAAATGGATTGAAACATCCAAAAATGGATTGAGGAACCCAAAACCAGATTGGGAGGCCCAAAAAAGGATTGAGGAATCAAAAAATGGATTGAGGAATCTAAACATGGATTGAGGTATCCCAAAATAGATAAAGGAATCCAAAAATGGTTTGAGGAACCCAAAAATTGGATGAGGAACACAAAAATAGTTGGAGTGACACAAAAAATGGATTGAAGAACCAAAAAATGTATTGAGGAACCCAAAAATGGATTGAGGAATCCAAAATGGTCTGAGGGACCCAAAAATGGATTCACGAACACAAAAATGCATTGAGGGATCCAAAAATGTATTTTGGAACCCAGAAATGGTTCGAAGGACCAGGAAATGGATTGAGGGAACCAAAAAAGGATTGAGGGATACAAAAACGGGGTGAGGAACCCAAAAATGGATGGATTTAGGGACCCAAAAATGGATTGACGCACTCAAAAATAGATCGGGGGACCAAAAAATAAATTGAGGAACACAAAAATTGATCGAGGAACTCCAAAATGGATTGAGGAACCAAAAAATGGATTGAGGAACCCAAAAATGGATTGAGGGAACACAAAAAATGGATTGAGGGGCCCAAAAATGGATTGACGAACTCAAAAATAGGTCGAGGGACCAAAAAATAAAGTGAGGAACACAAAAATTGATTGAGGAACTCCAAAATGGATTGAGGGAACAAAAACTGGATTGAAAGGCCCAACAACGGATTGAGGAAACCAAAACTGGTTTGAGTGACACAAAAATGGGCTGAGGAACCCAAAAATGGATTGAGGAACCCCAAAAAAACATTGGGAGGCCCAAAAATGGATTGAGGAATCCAAAAATGGATTGAGGAATCTAAAAGTGATTGAGGTACCCCAAAATAAATAGAGGAACCCAAAAATGCATAGAGGAACACAAAAATGGTTTGAGGAACCCAAAAATGGGATGAGGAACCCAAAAATAGATTGAGTGAGGAAGAAAAGGATTGAAGAACTAAAAAATGGATTGAGGAACACAAAAATGGATTGAAGAACCCAGAACTGGATTGAGGAACTTAAAAATGGATTGAGGAACCGAAAAATGGGCCGAGGGATCAAAAAATGGTTTGAGGAACCCGAAAATAGATTTAGGAACCAAAAATGGATTGAGGGACCCAAAAAATGGATTGAGGAACTTAAAAATGGATTGAGGAACCGAAAAATGGGCTGAAGAACCATAAAATGGATTGAAGGACCCAAAAATGGATTGAGGGCCAATAAAATGGATTGAAGAACCCAGAAAAGTTTTGAGGAACCCCAAAATTGTCTGTGGGACCCAAGAATGGATTGAGGAACACAAAAATGGATTTAGGAACCCAAAAATCACTTAGGGAACAAAAAAATCGATTGAGGAAGCCAAAAATTGATTGAGGAAGCCAAAATGGATTGAGGGACCAAAAAATGGATTGAGGGGCCCAAAAATGGATTGACGAACTCAAAAATAGGTCGAGGGACCAAAAAATAATGTGAGGAACACGAAAATTAATCGTGGAACTCCAAAATGGATTGAGGGACCAAAAAATAGATTGAAAGGCCCAAAAATGAATTGAGGAAACCAAAACTGGTTTGAGTGACACAAAAATGGGCTGAGGAACCCAAAAATGGATTGAGGAACGCCAAAACAGATTGGGAGGCCCAAAAATGGATTGACGAACTCAAAAATAGGTCGAGGGATCAAAAAATGGATTGAGGAGCCCCAAAACGGATTGACGAAACCAAAAATGGGCTGAAGAACCACAAAATGCCTTGAGGGACCCAAAAATGGATTGGAGGACCCAAAAAAGGATTGAGGGACAATAAAATGGATTGAGGAAACCAAAAACAGATTGGGAGGCTCAAAAATGGTTTGAGGAATCCAAAAATGGATTGAGGAACCCATAAGTAGGCTAAGGAAACCAAAAATGGATTGAGGGACCAAAAAACTGATGGAGGAAACCAAAAATGGGCTGAGGGAGCCCAAAAACGGATTGAAGAACCAGAAAATGGATTGAGGAACCCAAAAATGGATTCAGGGACCAGAAAATGGATTGACGAAGCCAAAAATGGATTGAGGAACCCAAACATGGATTGAGGAACCCAAACATTGATTGAGGAACCCAAAAATGGATTGCAGGACGCAGAAATGGATTGAGGGACCCAAAAAACGATTGAGGAACCGAAAACTGGATTGAGGAACCCCAAAATAGGCCGAGGGACACAAAAATAAAGTGAGGGACCAAAAATTGATCGAGGAACCCAAAGTGCATTGAAAGGCAATAAAATGGATTGAGGAACACAAAAATGGATTGAAACACCCAAAAAGGGATTGAGAGGCCCAAAAATGGTTTGAGGGACCTAAAAATGTATTTTGGAACCCAGAAACGGTTCGAAGGACCCAGAAATGGATTGAGGGAACCAAAAATGGATTGAGGGATACTAAAATTGGCTGACGAACCCAAAAATGGATTGAGGAACCCAAAACCAGATTGGGACGCCCAAAAATGGATGGATGAACCCAAAAATGGAATGAGGAACCCAAAAAAGGATTTAGGGATCCAAAAGTGGATTGACGATCCCAAAATGGATTGACGAACCCCAAAATAGGCCAAGGGACCCAAAAATAAAGCGAGGAACCAAAAATTTATCGAGGAACCCAAAAATGGATTGAGGGTCAAAAAAATGGATTGAGGAACACAAAAATGGATTGAAACATCCAAAAATGGATTGAGGAACCCAAAACCAGATTGGGAGGCCCAAAAAAGGATTGAGGAATCAAAAAATGGATTGAGGAATCTAAACATGGATTGAGGTATCCCAAAATAGATAAAGGAATCCAAAAATGGTTTGAGGAACCCAAAAATTGGATGAGGAACACAAAAATAGTTGGAGTGACACAAAAAATGGATTGAAGAACCAAAAAATGTATTGAGGAACCCAAAAATGGATTGAGGAATCCAAAATGGTCTGAGGGACCCAAAAATGGATTCACGAACACAAAAATGCATTGAGGGATCCAAAAATGTATTTTGGAACCCAGAAATGGTTCGAAGGACCAGGAAATGGATTGAGGGAACCAAAAAAGGATTGAGGGATACAAAAACGGGGTGAGGAACCCAAAAATGGATGGATTTAGGGACCCAAAAATGGATTGACGCACTCAAAAATAGATCGGGGGACCAAAAAATAAATTGAGGAACACAAAAATTGATCGAGGAACTCCAAAATGGATTGAGGAACCAAAAAATGGATTGAGGAACCCAAAAATGGATTGAGGGAACACAAAAAATGGATTGAGGGGCCCAAAAATGGATTGACGAACTCAAAAATAGGTCGAGGGACCAAAAAATAAAGTGAGGAACACAAAAATTGATTGAGGAACTCCAAAATGGATTGAGGGAACAAAAACTGGATTGAAAGGCCCAACAACGGATTGAGGAAACCAAAACTGGTTTGAGTGACACAAAAATGGGCTGAGGAACCCAAAAATGGATTGAGGAACCCCAAAAAAACATTGGGAGGCCCAAAAATGGATTGAGGAATCCAAAAATGGATTGAGGAATCTAAAAGTGATTGAGGTACCCCAAAATAAATAGAGGAACCCAAAAATGCATAGAGGAACACAAAAATGGTTTGAGGAACCCAAAAATGGGATGAGGAACCCAAAAATAGATTGAGTGAGGAAGAAAAGGATTGAAGAACTAAAAAATGGATTGAGGAACACAAAAATGGATTGAAGAACCCAGAACTGGATTGAGGAACTTAAAAATGGATTGAGGAACCGAAAAATGGGCCGAGGGATCAAAAAATGGTTTGAGGAACCCGAAAATAGATTTAGGAACCAAAAATGGATTGAGGGACCCAAAAAATGGATTGAGGAACTTAAAAATGGATTGAGGAACCGAAAAATGGGCTGAAGAACCATAAAATGGATTGAAGGACCCAAAAATGGATTGAGGGCCAATAAAATGGATTGAAGAACCCAGAAAAGTTTTGAGGAACCCCAAAATTGTCTGTGGGACCCAAGAATGGATTGAGGAACACAAAAATGGATTTAGGAACCCAAAAATCACTTAGGGAACAAAAAAATCGATTGAGGAAGCCAAAAATTGATTGAGGAAGCCAAAATGGATTGAGGGACCAAAAAATGGATTGAGGGGCCCAAAAATGGATTGACGAACTCAAAAATAGGTCGAGGGACCAAAAAATAATGTGAGGAACACGAAAATTAATCGTGGAACTCCAAAATGGATTGAGGGACCAAAAAATAGATTGAAAGGCCCAAAAATGAATTGAGGAAACCAAAACTGGTTTGAGTGACACAAAAATGGGCTGAGGAACCCAAAAATGGATTGAGGAACGCCAAAACAGATTGGGAGGCCCAAAAATGGATTGACGAACTCAAAAATAGGTCGAGGGATCAAAAAATGGATTGAGGAGCCCCAAAACGGATTGACGAAACCAAAAATGGGCTGAAGAACCACAAAATGCCTTGAGGGACCCAAAAATGGATTGGAGGACCCAAAAAAGGATTGAGGGACAATAAAATGGATTGAGGAAACCAAAAACAGATTGGGAGGCTCAAAAATGGTTTGAGGAATCCAAAAATGGATTGAGGAACCCATAAGTAGGCTAAGGAAACCAAAAATGGATTGAGGGACCAAAAAACTGATGGAGGAAACCAAAAATGGGCTGAGGGAGCCCAAAAACGGATTGAAGAACCAGAAAATGGATTGAGGAACCCAAAAATGGATTCAGGGACCAGAAAATGGATTGACGAAGCCAAAAATGGATTGAGGAACCCAAACATGGATTGAGGAACCCAAACATTGATTGAGGAACCCAAAAATGGATTGCAGGACGCAGAAATGGATTGAGGGACCCAAAAAACGATTGAGGAACCGAAAACTGGATTGAGGAACCCCAAAATAGGCCGAGGGACACAAAAATAAAGTGAGGGACCAAAAATTGATCGAGGAACCCAAAGTGCATTGAAAGGCAATAAAATGGATTGAGGAACACAAAAATGGATTGAAACACCCAAAAAGGGATTGAGAGGCCCAAAAATGGTTTGAGGGACCTAAAAATGTATTTTGGAACCCAGAAAGGGTTCGAAGGACCCAGAAATGGATTGAGGGAACCAAAAATGGATTGAGGGATACTAAAATTGGCTGACGAACCCAAAAATGGATTGAGGAACCCAAAACCAGATTGGGACGCCCAAAAATGGATGGATGAACCCAAAAATGGAATGAGGAACCCAAAAAAGGATTTAGGGATCCAAAAGTGGATTGACGATCCCAAAATGGATTGACGAACCCCAAAATAGGCCAAGGGACCCAAAAATAAAGCGAGGAACCAAAAATTTATCGAGGAACCCAAAAATGGATTGAGGGTCAAAAAAATGGATTGAGGAACACAAAAATGGATTGAAACATCCAAAAATGGATTGAGGAACCCAAAACCAGATTGGGAGGCCCAAAAAAGGATTGAGGAATCAAAAAATGGATTGAGGAATCTAAACATGGATTGAGGTATCCCAAAATAGATAAAGGAATCCAAAAATGGTTTGAGGAACCCAAAAATTGGATGAGGAACACAAAAATAGTTGGAGTGACACAAAAAATGGATTGAAGAACCAAAAAATGTATTGAGGAACCCAAAAATGGATTGAGGAATCCAAAATGGTCTGAGGGACCCAAAAATGGATTCACGAACACAAAAATGCATTGAGGGATCCAAAAATGTATTTTGGAACCCAGAAATGGTTCGAAGGACCAGGAAATGGATTGAGGGAACCAAAAAAGGATTGAGGGATACAAAAACGGGGTGAGGAACCCAAAAATGGATGGATTTAGGGACCCAAAAATGGATTGACGCACTCAAAAATAGATCGGGGGACCAAAAAATAAATTGAGGAACACAAAAATTGATCGAGGAACTCCAAAATGGATTGAGGGACCAAAAAATGGATTGAGGAACCCAAAAATGGATTGAGGGCCCCCAAAAATGGATTGAGGGGCCCAAAAATGGATTGACGAACTCAAAAATAGGTCGAGGGACCAAAAAATAAAGTGAGGAACACAAAAATTGATTGAGGAACTCCAAAATGGATTGAGGGAACAAAAACTGGATTGAAAGGCCCAACAACGGATTGAGGAAACCAAAACTGGTTTGAGTGACACAAAAATGGGCTGAGGAACCCAAAAATGGATTGAGGAACCCCAAAAAAACATTGGGAGGCCCAAAAATGGATTGAGGAATCCAAAAATGGATTGAGGAATCTAAAAGTGATTGAGGTACCCCAAAATAAATAGAGGAACCCAAAAATGCATAGAGGAACACAAAAATGGTTTGAGGAACCCAAAAATGGGATGAGGAACCCAAAAATAGATTGAGTGAGGAAGAAAAGGATTGAAGAACTAAAAATTGGATTGAGGAACACAAAAATGGATTGAGGAACCCAGAACTGGATTGAGGAACTTAAAAATGGATTGAGGAACCGAAAAATGGGCCGAGGGATCAAAAAATGGTTTGAGGAACCCGAAAATAGATTTAGGAACCAAAAATGGATTGAGGGACCCAAAAAATGGATTGAGGAACTTAAAAATGGATTGAGGAACCGAAAAATGGGCTGAAGAACCATAAAATGGATTGAAGGACCCAAAAATGGATTGAGGGCCAATAAAATGGATTGAAGAACCCAGAAAAGTTTTGAGGAACCCCAAAATTGTCTGTGGGACCCAAGAATGGATTGAGGAACACAAAAATGGATTTAGGAACCCAAAAATCACTTAGGGAACAAAAAAATCGATTGAGGAAGCCAAAAATTGATTGAGGAAGCCAAAATGGATTGAGGGACCAAAAAATGGATTGAGGGGCCCAAAAATGGATTGACGAACTCAAAAATAGGTCGAGGGACCAAAAAATAATGTGAGGAACACGAAAATTAATCGTGGAACTCCAAAATGGATTGAGGGACCAAAAAATAGATTGAAAGGCCCAAAAATGAATTGAGGAAACCAAAACTGGTTTGAGTGACACAAAAATGGGCTGAGGAACCCAAAAATGGATTGAGGAACGCCAAAACAGATTGGGAGGCCCAAAAATGGATTGACGAACTCAAAAATAGGTCGAGGGATCAAAAAATGGATTGAGGAGCCCCAAAACGGATTGACGAAACCAAAAATGGGCTGAAGAACCACAAAATGCCTTGAGGGACCCAAAAATGGATTGGAGGACCCAAAAAAGGATTGAGGGACAATAAAATGGATTGAGGAAACCAAAAACAGATTGGGAGGCTCAAAAATGGTTTGAGGAATCCAAAAATGGATTGAGGAACCCATAAGTAGGCTAAGGAAACCAAAAATGGATTGAGGGACCAAAAAACTGATGGAGGAAACCAAAAATGGGCTGAGGGAGCCCAAAAACGGATTGAAGAACCAGAAAATGGATTGAGGAACCCAAAAATGGATTCAGGGACCAGAAAATGGATTGACGAAGCCAAAAATGGATTGAGGAACCCAAACATGGATTGAGGAACCCAAACATTGATTGAGGAACCCAAAAATGGATTGCAGGACGCAGAAATGGATTGAGGGACCCAAAAAACGATTGAGGAACCGAAAACTGGATTGAGGAACCCCAAAATAGGCCGAGGGACACCAAAATAAAGTGAGGGACCAAAAATTGATCGAGGAACCCAAAGTGCATTGAAAGGCAATAAAATGGATTGAGGAACACAAAAATGGATTGAAACACCCAAAAAGGGATTGAGAGGCCCAAAAATGGTTTGAGGGACCTAAAAATGTATTTTGGAACCCAGAAAGGGTTCGAAGGACCCAGAAATGGATTGAGGGAACCAAAAATGGATTGAGGGATACTAAAATTGGCTGACGAACCCAAAAATGGATTGAGGAACCCAAAACCAGATTGGGACGCCCAAAAATGGATGGATGAACCCAAAAATGGAATGAGGAACCCAAAAAAGGATTTAGGGATCCAAAAGTGGATTGACGATCCCAAAATGGATTGACGAACCCCAAAATAGGCCAAGGGACCCAAAAATAAAGCGAGGAACCAAAAATTTATCGAGGAACCCAAAAATGGATTGAGGGTCAAAAACATGGATTGAGGAACACAAAAATGGATTGAAACATCCAAAAATGGATTGAGGAACCCAAAACCAGATTGGGAGGCCCAAAAAAGGATTGAGGAATCAAAAAATGGATTGAGGAATCTAAACATGGATTGAGGTATCCCAAAATAGATAAAGGAATCCAAAAATGGTTTGAGGAACCCAAAAATTGGATGAGGAACACAAAAATAGTTTGAGTGACACAAAAAATGGATTGAAGAACCAAAAAATGTATTGAGGAACCCAAAAATGGATTGAGGAATCCAAAATGGTCTGAGGGACCCAAAAATGGATTCACGAACACAAAAATGCATTGAGGGATCCAAAAATGTATTTTGGAACCCAGAAATGGTTCGAAGGACCAGGAAATGGATTGAGGGAACCAAAAAAGGATTGAGGGATACAAAAACGGGGTGAGGAACCCAAAAATGGATGGACTTAGGGACCCAAAAATGGATTGACGAACTCAAAAATAGGTCGAGGGACCAAAAAATAAAGTGAGGAACACAAAAATTGATTGAGGAACTCCAAAATGGATTGAGGGAACAAAAACTGGATTGAAAGGCCCAACAACGGATTGAGGAAACCAAAACTGGTTTGAGTGACACAAAAATGGGCTGAGGAACCCAAAAATGGATTGAGGAACCCCAAAAAAACATTGGGAGGCCCAAAAATGGATTGAGGAATCCAAAAATGGATTGAGGAATCTAAAAGTGATTGAGGTACCCCAAAATAAATAGAGGAACCCAAAAATGCATAGAGGAACACAAAAATGGTTTGAGGAACCCAAAAATGGGATGAGGAACCCAAAAATAGATTGAGTGAGGAAGAAAAGGATTGAAGAACTAAAAAATGGATTGAGGAACACAAAAATGGATTGAGGAACCCAGAACTGGATTGAGGAACTTAAAAATGGATTGAGGAACCGAAAAATGGGCCGAGGGATCAAAAAATGGTTTGAGGAACCCGAAAATAGATTTAGGAACCAAAAATGGATTGAGGGACCCAAAAAATGGATTGAGGAACTTAAAAATGGATTGAGGAACCGAAAAATGGGCTGAAGAACCATAAAATGGATTGAAGGACCCAAAAATGGATTGAGGGCCAATAAAATGGATTGAAGAACCGAGAAAAGTTTTGAGGAACCCCAAAATTGTCTGTGGGACCCAAGAATGGATTGAGGAACACAAAAATGGATTTAGGAACCCAAAAATCACTTAGGGAACAAAAAAATCGATTGAGGAAGCCAAAAATTGATTGAGGAAGCCAAAATGGATTGAGGGACCAAAAAATGGATTGAGGGGCCCAAAAATGGATTGACGAACTCAAAAATAGGTCGAGGGACCAAAAAATAATGTGAGGAACACGAAAATTAATCGTGGAACTCCAAAATGGATTGAGGGACCAAAAAATAGATTGAAAGGCCCAAAAATGAATTGAGGAAACCAAAACTGGTTTGAGTGACACAAAAATGGGCTGAGGAACCCAAAAATGGATTGAGGAACGCCAAAACAGATTGGGAGGCCCAAAAATGGATTGACGAACTCAAAAATAGGTCGAGGGATCAAAAAATGGATTGAGGAGCCCCAAAACGGATTGACGAAACCAAAAATGGGCTGAAGAACCACAAAATGCCTTGAGGGACCCAAAAATGGATTGGAGGACCCAAAAAAGGATTGAGGGACAATAAAATGGATTGAGGAAACCAAAAACAGATTGGGAGGCTCAAAAATGGTTTGAGGAATCCAAAAATGGATTGAGGAACCCATAAGTAGGCTAAGGAAACCAAAAATGGATTGAGGGACCAAAAAACTGATGGAGGAAACCAAAAATGGGCTGAGGGAGACCAAAAACGGATTGAAGAACCAGAAAATGGATTGAGGAACCCAAAAATGGATTCAGGGACCAGAAAATGGATTGACGAAGCCAAAAATGGATTGAGGAACCCAAACATGGATTGAGGAACCCAAACATTGATTGAGGAACCCAAAAATGGATTGCAGGACGCAGAAATGGATTGAGGGACCCAAAAAACGATTGAGGAACCGAAAACTGGATTGAGGAACCCCAAAATAGGCCGAGGGACACCAAAATAAAGTGAGGGACCAAAAATTGATCGAGGAACCCAAAGTGCATTGAAAGGCAATAAAATGGATTGAGGAACACAAAAATGGATTGAAACACCCAAAAAGGGATTGAGAGGCCCAAAAATGGTTTGAGGGACCTAAAAATGTATTTTGGAACCCAGAAAGGGTTCAAAGGACCCAGAAATGGATTGAGGGAACCAAAAATGGATTGAGGGATACTAAAATTGGCTGACGAACCCAAAAATGGATTGAGGAACCCAAAACCAGATTGGGACGCCCAAAAATGGATGGATGAACCCAAAAATGGAATGAGGAACCCAAAAAAGGATTTAGGGATCCAAAAGTGGATTGACGATCCCAAAATGGATTGACGAACCCAAAAATAGGCCAAGGGACCCAAAAATAAAGCGAGGAACCAAAAATTTATCGAGGAACCCAAAAATGGATTGAGGGTCAAAAAAATGGATTGAGGAACACAAAAATGGATTGAAACATCCAAAAATGGATTGAGGAACCCAAAACCAGATTGGGAGGCCCAAAAAAGGATTGAGGAATCAAAAAATGGATTGAGGAATCTAAACATGGATTGAGGTATCCCAAAATAGATAAAGGAATCCAAAAATGGTTTGAGGAACCCAAAAATTGGATGAGGAACACAAAAATAGTTTGAGTGTCACAAAAAATGGATTGAAGAACCAAAAAATGTATTGAGGAACCCAAAAATGGATTGAGGAATCCAAAATGGTCTGAGGGACCCAAAAATGGATTCACGAACACAAAAATGCATTGAGGGATCCAAAAATGTATTTTGGAACCCAGAAATGGTTCGAAGGACCAGGAAATGGATTGAGGGAACCAAAAAAGGATTGAGGGATACAAAAACGGGGTGAGGAACCCAAAAAAGGATGGATTTAGGGACCCAAAAATGGATTGACGAACTCAAAAATAGATCGGGGGACCAAAAAATAAATTGAGGAACACAAAAATTGATCGAGGAACTCCAAAATAGATTGAGGGACCAAAAAATGGATTGAGGAACCCAAAAATGGATTGAGGGAACGCAAAAATGGGCTGAAGAACCATAAATGGATTGAGGGACCCAAAAATGGATTGAAGGACCCAAAAATGGATTGAAGGACAAAAAATGGATTGAAGAACCCAGAAAAGTTTTGAGGAACCCCAAAATTGTCTGTGGGACCCAAGAACGGATTAAGGAACACAAAAATGGATTTAGGAACCCAAAAATGGCTTAGGGACCAAAAAAATGGATTGAGGAAGCCAAAAATGGATTGAGGGACCAAAAAATGGATTGAGGTGCCCAAAAATGGATTGACGAACTCAAAAATAGGTTGAGGGACCAAAAAATAAAGTGAGGAACACAAAAATTGATTGAGGAACTCCAAAATGGATTGAGGGAACAAAAACTGGATTGAAAGGCCCAACAACGGATTGAGGAAACCAAAACTGGTTTGAGTGACACAAAAATGGGCTGAGGAACACAAAAATGGATTGAGGAACCCCAAAAAAACATTGGGAGGCCCAAAAATGGATTGAGGAATCCAAAAATGGATTGAGGAATCTAAAAATGATTGAGGTACCCCAAAATAAATAGAGGAACCCAAAAATGCATAGAGGAACACAAAAATGGTTTGAGGAACCCAAAAATGGGATGAGGAACCCAAAAATAGATTGAGTGAGGAAGAAAAGGATTGAAGAACTAAAAAATGGATTGAGGAACACAAAAATGGATTGAGGAACCCAAAACTGGATTGAGGAACTTAAAAATGGATTGAGGAACCGAAAAATGGGCCGAGGGATCAAAAAATGGTTTGAGGAACCCGAAAATAGATTTAGGAACCAAAAATGGATTGAGGGACCCAAAAAATGGATTGAGGAACATAAAAATGGATTGAGGAACCGAAAAATGGGCTGAAGAACCATAAAATGGATTGAAGGACCCAAAAATGGATTGAGGGCCAATAAAATGGATTGAAGAACCCAGAAAAGTTTTGAGGAACCCCAAAATTGTCTGTGGGACCCAAGAATGGATTGAGGAACACAAAAATGGATTTAGGAACCCAAAAATCACTTAGGGAACAAAAAAATCGATTGAGGAAGCCAAAAATTGATTGAGGAAGCCAAAATGGATTGAGGGACCAAAAAATGGATTGAGGGGCCCAAAAATGGATTGACGAACTCAAAAATAGGTCGAGGGACCAAAAAATAATGTGAGGAACACGAAAATTAATCGTGGAACTCCAAAATGGATTGAGGGACCAAAAAATAGATTGAAAGGCCCAAAAATGAATTGAGGAAACCAAAACTGGTTTGAGTGACACAAAAATGGGCTGAGGAACCCAAAAATGGATTGAGGAACGCCAAAACAGATTGGGAGGCCCAAAAATGGATTGACGAACTCAAAAATAGGTCGAGGGATCAAAAAATGGATTGAGGAGCCCCAAAACGGATTGACGAAACCAAAAATGGGCTGAAGAACCACAAAATGCCTTGAGGGACCCAAAAATGGATTGGAGGACCCAAAAAAGGATTGAGGGACAATAAAATGGATTGAGGAAACCAAAAACAGATTGGGAGGCTCAAAAATGGTTTGAGGAATCCAAAAATGGATTGAGGAACCCATAAGTAGGCTAAGGAAACCAAAAATGGATTGAGGGACCAAAAAACTGATGGAGGAAACCAAAAATGGGCTGAGGGAGCCCAAAAACGGATTGAAGAACCAGAAAATGGATTGAGGAACCCAAAAATGGATTCAGGGACCAGAAAATGGATTGACGAAGCCAAAAATGGATTGAGGAACCCAAACATGGATTGAGGAACCCAAACATTGATTGAGGAACCCAAAAATGGATTGCAGGACGCAGAAATGGATTGAGGGACCCAAAAAACGATTGAGGAACCGAAAACTGGATTGAGGAACCCCAAAATAGGCCGAGGGACACCAAAATAAAGTGAGGGACCAAAAATTGATCGAGGAACCCAAAGTGCATTGAAAGGCAATAAAATGGATTGAGGAACACAAAAATGGATTGAAACACCCAAAAAGGGATTGAGAGGCCCAAAAATGGTTTGAGGGACCTAAAAATGTATTTTGGAACCCAGAAAGGGTTCGAAGGACCCAGAAATGGATTGAGGGAACCAAAAATGGATTGAGGGATACTAAAATTGGCTGACGAACCCAAAAATGGATTGAGGAACCCAAAACCAGATTGGGACGCCCAAAAATGGATGGATGAACCCAAAAATGGAATGAGGAACCCAAAAAAGGATTTAGGGATCCAAAAGTGGATTGACGATCCCAAAATGGATTGACGAACCCAAAAATAGGCCAAGGGACCCAAAAATAAAGCGAGGAACCAAAAATTTATCGAGGAACCCAAAAATGGATTGAGGGTCAAAAAAATGGATTGAGGAACACAAAAATGGATTGAAACATCCAAA
Organism: Dromococcyx pavoninus; assembly: GCA_033558185.1. Classification (NCBI taxonomy): domain Eukaryota; kingdom Metazoa; phylum Chordata; class Aves; order Cuculiformes; family Neomorphidae; genus Dromococcyx; species Dromococcyx pavoninus. The sequence goes on from JAUMJL010001932.1 coordinate 214,960, forward strand.
AATGGATTGAGGAACCCAAAACCAGATTGGGAGGCCCAAAAAAGGATTGAGGAATCAAAAAATGGATTGAGGAATCTAAACATGGATTGAGGTATCCCAAAATAGATAAAGGAATCCAAAAATGGTTTGAGGAACCCAAAAATTGGATGAGGAACACAAAAATAGTTGGAGTGACACAAAAAATGGATTGAAGAACCAAAAAATGTATTGAGGAACCCAAAAATGGATTGAGGAATCCAAAATGGTCTGAGGGACCCAAAAATGGATTCACGAACACAAAAATGCATTGAGGGATCCAAAAATGTATTTTGGAACCCAGAAATGGTTCGAAGGACCAGGAAATGGATTGAGGGAACCAAAAAAGGATTGAGGGATACAAAAACGGGGTGAGGAACCCAAAAAAGGATGGATTTAGGGACCCAAAAATGGATTGACGAACTCAAAAATAGATCGGGGGACCAAAAAATAAATTGAGGAACACAAAAATTGATCGAGGAACTCCAAAATAGATTGAGGGACCAAAAAATGGATTGAGGAACCCAAAAATGGATTGAGGGAACCCAAAAATGGGCTGAAGAACCATAAATGGATTGAGGGACCCAAAAATGGATTGAAGGACCCAAAAATGGATTGAAGGACAAAAAATGGATTGAAGAACCCAGAAAAGTTTTGAGGAACCCCAAAATTGTCTGTGGGACCCAAGAATGGATTGAGGAACACAAAAATGGATTTAGGAACCCAAAAATGGCTTAGGGACCAAAAAAATGGATTGAGGAAGCCAAAAATGGATTGAGGGACCCAAAAAATGGATTGAGGGGCCCAAAAATGGATTGACGAACTCAAAAACAGGTAGAGGGACCAAAAAATAAAGTGAGGAACACAAAAATTGATTGAGGAACTCCAAAATGGATTGAGGGAACAAAAACTGGATTGAAAGGCCCAACAACGGATTGAGGAAACCAAAACTGGTTTGAGTGACACAAAAATGGGCTGAGGAACCCAAAAATGGATTGAGGAACCCCAAAAAAACATTGGGAGGCCCAAAAATGGATTGAGGAATCCAGAAATGTATTGAGGAATCTAAAAGTGATTGAGGTACCCCAAAATAAATAGAGGAACCCAAAAATGCATAGAGGAACACAAAAGTGGTTTGAGGAACCCAAAAATGGGATGAGGAACCCAAAAATAGATTGAGTGAGGAAGAAAAGGATTGAAGAACTAAAAAATGGATTGAGGAACACAAAAATGGATTGAGGAACCCAGAACTGGATTGAGGAACTTAAAAATGGATTGAGGAACCGAAAAATGGGCCGAGGGATCAAAAAATGGTTTGAGGAACCCGAAAATAGACTTAGGAACCAAAAATGGATTGAGGGACCCAAAAAATGGATTGAGGAACTTAAAAATGGATTGAGGAACCGAAAAATGGGCTGAAGAACCATAAAATGAATTGAAGGACCCAAAAATGGATTGAGGGCCAATAAAATGGATTGAAGAACCCAGAAAAGTTTTGAGGAACCCCAAAATTGTCTGTGGGACCCAAGAATGGATTGAGGAACACAAAAATGGATTTAGGAACCCAAAAATCACTTAGGGAACAAAAAAATCGATTGAGGAAGCCAAAAATTGATTGAGGAAGCCAAAATGGATTGAGGGACCAAAAAATGGATTGAGGGGCCCAAAAATGGATTGACGAACTCAAAAATAGGTCGAGGGACCAAAAAATAATGTGAGGAACACGAAAATTAATCGTGGAACTCCAAAATGGATTGAGGGACCAAAAAATAGATTGAAAGGCCCAAAAATGAATTGAGGAAACCAAAACTGGTTTGAGTGACACAAAAATGGGCTGAGGAACCCAAAAATGGATTGAGGAACCCCAAAACAGATTGGGAGGCCCAAAAATGGATTGACGAACTCAAAAATAGGTCGAGGGATCAAAAAATGGATTGAGGAGCCCCAAAACGGATTGACGAAACCAAAAATGGGCTGAAGAACCACAAAATGCCTTGAGGGACCAAAAATGGATTGGAGGACCCAAAAAAGGATTGAGGGACAATAAAATGGATTGAGGAAACCAAAAACAGATTGGGAGGCTCAAAAATGGTTTGAGGAATCCAAAAATGGATTGAGGAACCCATAAGTAGGCTAAGGAAACCAAAAATGGATTGAGGGACCAAAAAACTGATGGAGGAAACCAAAAATGGGCTGAGGGAGCCCAAAAACGGATTGAAGAACCAGAAAATGGATTGAGGAACCCAAAAATGGATTCAGGGACCAGAAAATGGATTGACGAAGCCAAAAATGGATTGAGGAACCCAAACATGGATTGAGGAACCCAAACATTGATTGAGGAACCCAAAAATGGATTGCAGGACGCAGAAATGGATTGAGGGACCCAAAAAACGATTGAGGAACCGAAAACTGGATTGAGGAACCCCAAAATAGGCCGAGGGACACAAAAATAAAGTGAGGGACCAAAAATTGATCGAGGAACCCAAAGTGCATTGAAAGGCAATAAAATGGATTGAGGAACACAAAAATGGATTGAAACACCCAAAAAGGGATTGAGAGGCCCAAAAATGGTTTGAGGGACCTAAAAATGTATTTTGGAACCCAGAAAGGGTTCGAAGGACCCAGAAATGGATTGAGGGAACCAAAAATGGATTGAGGGATACTAAAATTGGCTGACGAACCCAAAAATGGATTGAGGAACCCAAAACCAGATTGGGACGCCCAAAAATGGATGGATGAACCCAAAAATGGAATGAGGAACCCAAAAAAGGATTTAGGGATCCAAAAGTGGATTGACGATCCCAAAATGGATTGACGAACCCAAAAATAGGCCAAGGGACCCAAAAATAAAGCGAGGAACCAAAAATTTATCGAGGAACCCAAAAATGGATTGAGGGTCAAAAAAATGGATTGAGGAACACAAAAATGGATTGAAACATCCAAAAATGGATTGAGGAACCCAAAACCAGATTGGGAGGCCCAAAAAAGGATTGAGGAATCAAAAAATGGATTGAGGAATCTAAACATGGATTGAGGTATCCCAAAATAGATAAAGGAATCCAAAAATGGTTTGAGGAACCCAAAAATTGGATGAGGAACACAAAAATAGTTGGAGTGACACAAAAAATGGATTGAAGAACCAAAAAATGTATTGAGGAACCCAAAAATGGATTGAGGAATCCAAAATGGTCTGAGGGACCCAAAAATGGATTCACGAACACAAAAATGCATTGAGGGATCCAAAAATGTATTTTGGAACCCAGAAATGGTTCGAAGGACCAGGAAATGGATTGAGGGAACCAAAAAAGGATTGAGGGATACAAAAACGGGGTGAGGAACCCAAAAATGGATGGATTTAGGGACCCAAAAATGGATTGACGAACTCAAAAATAGATCGGGGGACCAAAAAATAAATTGAGGAACACAAAAATTGATCGAGGAACTCCAAAATAGATTGAGGGACCAAAAAATGGATTGAGGAACCCAAAAATGGATTGAGGGAACCCAAAAATGGGCTGAAGAACCATAAATGGATTGAGGGACCCAAAAATGGATTGAAGGACCCAAAAATGGATTGAAGGACAAAAAATGGATTGAAGAACCCAGAAAAGTTTTGAGGAACCCCAAAATTGTCTGTGGGACCCAAGAACGGATTAAGGAACACAAAAATGGATTTAGGAACCCAAAAATGGCTTAGGGACCAAAAAAATGGATTGAGGAAGCCAAAAATGGATTGAGGGACCAAAAAATGGATTGAGGTGCCCAAAAATGGATTGACGAACTCAAAAATAGGTTGAGGGACCAAAAAATAAAGTGAGGAACACAAAAATTGATTGAGGAACTCCAAAATGGATTGAGGGAACAAAAACTGGATTGAAAGGCCCAACAACGGATTGAGGAAACCAAAACTGGTTTGAGTGACACAAAAATGGGCTGAGGAACCCAAAAATGGATTGAGGAACCCCAAAAAAACATTGGGAGGCCCAAAAATGGATTGAGGAATCCAAAAATGGATTGAGGAATCTAAAAATGATTGAGGTACCCCAAAATAAATAGAGGAACCCAAAAATGCATAGAGGAACACAAAAATGGTTTGAGGAACCCAAAAATGGGATGAGGAACCCAAAAATAGATTGAGTGAGGAAGAAAAGGATTGAAGAACTAAAAAATGGATTGAGGAACACAAAAATGGATTGAGGAACCCAAAACTGGATTGAGGAACTTAAAAATGGATTGAGGAACCGAAAAATGGGCCGAGGGATCAAAAAATGGTTTGAGGAACCCGAAAATAGATTTAGGAACCAAAAATGGATTGAGGGACCCAAAAAATGGATTGAGGAACATAAAAATGGATTGAGGAACCGAAAAATGGGCTGAAGAACCATAAAATGGATTGAAGGACCGAAAAATGGATTGAGGGCCAATAAAATGGATTGAAGAACCCAGAAAAGTTTTGAGGAACCCCAAAATTGTCTGTGGGACCCAAGAATGGATTGAGGAACACAAAAATGGATTTAGGAACCCAAAAATCACTTAGGGAACAAAAAAATCGATTGAGGAAGCCAAAAATTGATTGAGGAAGCCAAAATGGATTGAGGGACCAAAAAATGGATTGAGGGGCCCAAAAATGGATTGACGAACTCAAAAATAGGTCGAGGGACCAAAAAATAATGTGAGGAACACGAAAATTAATCGTGGAACTCCAAAATGGATTGAGGGACCAAAAAATAGATTGAAAGGCCCAAAAATGAATTGAGGAAACCAAAACTGGTTTGAGTGACACAAAAATGGGCTGAGGAACCCAAAAATGGATTGAGGAACGCCAAAACAGATTGGGAGGCCCAAAAATGGATTGACGAACTCAAAAATAGGTCGAGGGATCAAAAAATGGATTGAGGAGCCCCAAAACGGATTGACGAAACCAAAAATGGGCTGAAGAACCACAAAATGCCTTGAGGGACCCAAAAATGGATTGGAGGACCCAAAAAAGGATTGAGGGACAATAAAATGGATTGAGGAAACCAAAAACAGATTGGGAGGCTCAAAAATGGTTTGAGGAATCCAAAAATGGATTGAGGAACCCATAAGTAGGCTAAGGAAACCAAAAATGGATTGAGGGACCAAAAAACTGATGGAGGAAACCAAAAATGGGCTGAGGGAGCCCAAAAACGGATTGAAGAACCAGAAAATGGATTGAGGAACCCAAAAATGGATTCAGGGACCAGAAAATGGATTGACGAAGCCAAAAATGGATTGAGGAACCCAAACATGGATTGAGGAACCCAAACATTGATTGAGGAACCCAAAAATGGATTGCAGGACGCAGAAATGGATTGAGGGACCCAAAAAACGATTGAGGAACCGAAAACTGGATTGAGGAACCCCAAAATAGGCCGAGGGACACCAAAATAAAGTGAGGGACCAAAAATTGATCGAGGAACCCAAAGTGCATTGAAAGGCAATAAAATGGATTGAGGAACACAAAAATGGATTGAAACACCCAAAAAGGGATTGAGAGGCCCAAAAATGGTTTGAGGGACCTAAAAATGTATTTTGGAACCCAGAAAGGGTTCGAAGGACCCAGAAATGGATTGAGGGAACCAAAAATGGATTGAGGGATACTAAAATTGGCTGACGAACCCAAAAATGGATTGAGGAACCCAAAACCAGATTGGGACGCCCAAAAATGGATGGATGAACCCAAAAATGGAATGAGGAACCCAAAAAAGGATTTAGGGATCCAAAAGTGGATTGACGATCCCAAAATGGATTGACGAACCCAAAAATAGGCCAAGGGACCCAAAAATAAAGCGAGGAACCAAAAATTTATCGAGGAACCCAAAAATGGATTGAGGGTCAAAAAAATGGATTGAGGAACACAAAAATGGATTGAAACATCCAAAAATGGATTGAGGAACCCAAAACCAGATTGGGAGGCCCAAAAAAGGATTGAGGAATCAAAAAATGGATTGAGGAATCTAAACATGGATTGAGGTATCCCAAAATAGATAAAGGAATCCAAAAATGGTTTGAGGAACCCAAAAATTGGATGAGGAACACAAAAATAGTTGGAGTGACACAAAAAATGGATTGAAGAACCAAAAAATGTATTGAGGAACCCAAAAATGGATTGAGGAATCCAAAATGGTCTGAGGGACCCAAAAATGGATTCACGAACACAAAAATGCATTGAGGGATCCAAAAATGTATTTTGGAACCCAGAAATGGTTCGAAGGACCAGGAAATGGATTGAGGGAACCAAAAAAGGATTGAGGGATACAAAAACGGGGTGAGGAACCCAAAAAAGGATGGATTTAGGGACCCAAAAATGGATTGACGAACTCAAAAATAGATCGGGGGACCAAAAAATAAATTGAGGAACACAAAAATTGATCGAGGAACTCCAAAATAGATTGAGGGACCAAAAAATGGATTGAGGAACCCAAAAATGGATTGAGGGAACCCAAAAATGGGCTGAAGAACCATAAATGGATTGAGGGACCCAAAAATGGATTGAAGGACCCAAAAATGGATTGAAGGACAAAAAATGGATTGAAGAACCCAGAAAAGTTTTGAGGAACCCCAAAATTGTCTGTGGGACCCAAGAATGGATTGAGGAACACAAAAATGGATTTAGGAACCCAAAAATGGCTTAGGGACCAAAAAAATGGATTGAGGAAGCCAAAAATGGATTGAGGGACCCAAAAAATGGATTGAGGGGCCCAAAAATGGATTGACGAACTCAAAAACAGGTAGAGGGACCAAAAAATAAAGTGAGGAACACAAAAATTGATTGAGGAACTCCAAAATGGATTGAGGGAACAAAAACTGGATTGAAAGGCCCAACAACGGATTGAGGAAACCAAAACTGGTTTGAGTGACACAAAAATGGGCTGAGGAACCCAAAAATGGATTGAGGAACCCCAAAAAAACATTGGGAGGCCCAAAAATGGATTGAGGAATCCAGAAATGTATTGAGGAATCTAAAAGTGATTGAGGTACCCCAAAATAAATAGAGGAACCCAAAAATGCATAGAGGAACACAAAAGTGGTTTGAGGAACCCAAAAATGGGATGAGGAACCCAAAAATAGATTGAGTGAGGAAGAAAAGGATTGAAGAACTAAAAAATGGATTGAGGAACACAAAAATGGATTGAGGAACCCAGAACTGGATTGAGGAACTTAAAAATGGATTGAGGAACCGAAAAATGGGCCGAGGGATCAAAAAATGGTTTGAGGAACCCGAAAATAGACTTAGGAACCAAAAATGGATTGAGGGACCCAAAAAATGGATTGAGGAACTTAAAAATGGATTGAGGAACCGAAAAATGGGCTGAAGAACCATAAAATGAATTGAAGGACCCAAAAATGGATTGAGGGCCAATAAAATGGATTGAAGAACCCAGAAAAGTTTTGAGGAACCCCAAAATTGTCTGTGGGACCCAAGAATGGATTGAGGAACACAAAAATGGATTTAGGAACCCAAAAATCACTTAGGGAACAAAAAAATCGATTGAGGAAGCCAAAAATTGATTGAGGAAGCCAAAATGGATTGAGGGACCAAAAAATGGATTGAGGGGCCCAAAAATGGATTGACGAACTCAAAAATAGGTCGAGGGACCAAAAAATAATGTGAGGAACACGAAAATTAATCGTGGAACTCCAAAATGGATTGAGGGACCAAAAAATAGATTGAAAGGCCCAAAAATGAATTGAGGAAACCAAAACTGGTTTGAGTGACACAAAAATGGGCTGAGGAACCCAAAAATGGATTGAGGAACCCCAAAACAGATTGGGAGGCCCAAAAATGGATTGACGAACTCAAAAATAGGTCGAGGGATCAAAAAATGGATTGAGGAGCCCCAAAACGGATTGACGAAACCAAAAATGGGCTGAAGAACCACAAAATGCCTTGAGGGACCAAAAATGGATTGGAGGACCCAAAAAAGGATTGAGGGACAATAAAATGGATTGAGGAAACCAAAAACAGATTGGGAGGCTCAAAAATGGTTTGAGGAATCCAAAAATGGATTGAGGAACCCATAAGTAGGCTAAGGAAACCAAAAATGGATTGAGGGACCAAAAAACTGATGGAGGAAACCAAAAATGGGCTGAGGGAGCCCAAAAACGGATTGAAGAACCAGAAAATGGATTGAGGAACCCAAAAATGGATTCAGGGACCAGAAAATGGATTGACGAAGCCAAAAATGGATTGAGGAACCCAAACATGGATTGAGGAACCCAAACATTGATTGAGGAACCCAAAAATGGATTGAAACACCCAAAAAGGGATTGAGAGGCCCAAAAATGGTTTGAGGGACCTAAAAATGTATTTTGGAACCCAGAAAGGGTTCGAAGGACCCAGAAATGGATTGAGGGAACCAAAAATGGATTGAGGGATACTAAAATTGGCTGACGAACCCAAAAATGGATTGAGGAACCCAAAACCAGATTGGGACGCCCAAAAATGGATGGATGAACCCAAAAATGGAATGAGGAACCCAAAAAAGGATTTAGGGATCCAAAAGTGGATTGACGATCCCAAAATGGATTGACGAACCCAAAAATAGGCCAAGGGACCCAAAAATAAAGCGAGGAACCAAAAATTTATCGAGGAACCCAAAAATGGATTGAGGGTCAAAAAAATGGATTGAGGAACACAAAAATGGATTGAAACATCCAAAAATGGATTGAGGAACCCAAAACCAGATTGGGAGGCCCAAAAAAGGATTGAGGAATCAAAAAATGGATTGAGGAATCTAAACATGGATTGAGGTATCCCAAAATAGATAAAGGAATCCAAAAATGGTTTGAGGAACCCAAAAATTGGATGAGGAACACAAAAATAGTTGGAGTGACACAAAAAATGGATTGAAGAACCAAAAAATGTATTGAGGAACCCAAAAATGGATTGAGGAATCCAAAATGGTCTGAGGGACCCAAAAATGGATTCACGAACACAAAAATGCATTGAGGGATCCAAAAATGTATTTTGGAACCCAGAAATGGTTCGAAGGACCAGGAAATGGATTGAGGGAACCAAAAAAGGATTGAGGGATACAAAAACGGGGTGAGGAACCCAAAAATGGATGGATTTAGGGACCCAAAAATGGATTGACGAACTCAAAAATAGATCGGGGGACCAAAAAATAAATTGAGGAACACAAAAATTGATCGAGGAACTCCAAAATAGATTGAGGGACCAAAAAATGGATTGAGGAACCCAAAAATGGATTGAGGGAACCCAAAAATGGGCTGAAGAACCATAAATGGATTGAGGGACCCAAAAATGGATTGAAGGACCCAAAAATGGATTGAAGGACAAAAAATGGATTGAAGAACCCAGAAAAGTTTTGAGGAACCCCAAAATTGTCTGTGGGACCCAAGAACGGATTAAGGAACACAAAAATGGTTTTAGGAACCCAAAAATGGCTTAGGGACCAAAAAAATGGATTGAGGAAGCCAAAAATGGATTGAGGGACCAAAAAATGGATTGAGGTGCCCAAAAATGGATTGACGAACTCAAAAATAGGTTGAGGGACCAAAAAATAAAGTGAGGAACACAAAAATTGATTGAGGAACTCCAAAATGGATTGAGGGAACAAAAACTGGATTGAAAGGCCCAACAACGGATTGAGGAAACCAAAACTGGTTTGAGTGACACAAAAATGGGCTGAGGAACCCAAAAATGGATTGAGGAACCCCAAAAAAACATTGGGAGGCCCAAAAATGGATTGAGGAATCCAAAAATGGATTGAGGAATCTAAAAATGATTGAGGTACCCCAAAATAAATAGAGGAACCCAAAAATGCATAGAGGAACACAAAAATGGTTTGAGGAACCCAAAAATGGGATGAGGAACCCAAAAATAGATTGAGTGAGGAAGAAAAGGATTGAAGAACTAAAAAATGGATTGAGGAACACAAAAATGGATTGAGGAACCCAAAACTGGATTGAGGAACTTAAAAATGGATTGAGGAACCGAAAAATGGGCCGAGGGATCAAAAAATGGTTTGAGGAACCCGAAAATAGATTTAGGAACCAAAAATGGATTGAGGGACCCAAAAAATGGATTGAGGAACATAAAAATGGATTGAGGAACCGAAAAATGGGCTGAAGAACCATAAAATGGATTGAAGGACCCAAAAATGGATTGAGGGCCAATAAAATGGATTGAAGAACCCAGAAAAGTTTTGAGGAACCCCAAAATTGTCTGTGGGACCCAAGAATGGATTGAGGAACACAAAAATGGATTTAGGAACCCAAAAATCACTTAGGGAACAAAAAAATCGATTGAGGAAGCCAAAAATTGATTGAGGAAGCCAAAATGGATTGAGGGACCAAAAAATGGATTGAGGGGCCCAAAAATGGATTGACGAACTCAAAAATAGGTCGAGGGACCAAAAAATAATGTGAGGAACACGAAAATTAATCGTGGAACTCCAAAATGGATTGAGGGACCAAAAAATAGATTGAAAGGCCCAAAAATGAATTGAGGAAACCAAAACTGGTTTGAGTGACACAAAAATGGGCTGAGGAACCCAAAAATGGATTGAGGAACGCCAAAACAGATTGGGAGGCCCAAAAATGGATTGACGAACTCAAAAATAGGTCGAGGGATCAAAAAATGGATTGAGGAGCCCCAAAACGGATTGACGAAACCAAAAATGGGCTGAAGAACCACAAAATGCCTTGAGGGACCCAAAAATGGATTGGAGGACCCAAAAAAGGATTGAGGGACAATAAAATGGATTGAAGAAACCAAAAACAGATTGGGAGGCTCAAAAATGGTTTGAGGAATCCAAAAATGGATTGAGGAACCCATAAGTAGGCTAAGGAAACCAAAAATGGATTGAGGGACCAAAAAACTGATGGAGGAAACCAAAAATGGGCTGAGGGAGCCCAAAAACGGATTGAAGAACCAGAAAATGGATTGAGGTACCCAAAAATGGATTCAGGGACCAGAAAATGGATTGACGAAGCCAAAAATGGATTGAGGAACCCAAACATGGATTGAGGAACCCAAACATTGATTGAGGAACCCAAAAATGGATTGCAGGACGCAGAAATGGATTGAGGGACCCAAAAAACGATTGAGGAACCGAAAACTGGATTGAGGAACCCCAAAATAGGCCGAGGGACACAAAAATAAAGTGAGGGACCAAAAATTGATCGAGGAACCCAAAGTGCATTGAAAGGCAATAAAATGGATTGAGGAACACAAAAATGGATTGAAACACCCAAAAAGGGATTGAGAGGCCCAAAAATGGTTTGAGGGACCTAAAAATGTATTTTGGAACCCAGAAAGGGTTCGAAGGACCCAGAAATGGATTGAGGGAACCAAAAATGGATTGAGGGATACTAAAATTGGCTGACGAACCCAAAAATGGATTGAGGAACCCAAAACCAGATTGGGACGCCCAAAAATGGATGGATGAACCCAAAAATGGAATGAGGAACCCAAAAAAGGATTTAGGGATCCAAAAGTGGATTGACGATCCCAAAATGGATTGACGAACCCAAAAATAGGCCAAGGGACCCAAAAATAAAGCGAGGAACCAAAAATTTATCGAGGAACCCAAAAATGGATTGAGGGTCAAAAAAATGGATTGAGGAACACAAAAATGGATTGAAACATCCAAAAATGGATTGAGGAACCCAAAACCAGATTGGGAGGCCCAAAAAAGGATTGAGGAATCAAAAAATGGATTGAGGAATCTAAACATGGATTGAGGTATCCCAAAATAGATAAAGGAATCCAAAAATGGTTTGAGGAACCCAAAAATTGGATGAGGAACACAAAAATAGTTGGAGTGACACAAAAAATGGATTGAAGAACCAAAAAATGTATTGAGGAACCCAAAAATGGATTGAGGAATCCAAAATGGTCTGAGGGACCCAAAAATGGATTCACGAACACAAAAATGCATTGAGGGATCCAAAAATGTATTTTGGAACCCAGAAATGGTTCGAAGGACCAGGAAATGGATTGAGGGAACCAAAAAAGGATTGAGGGATACAAAAACGGGGTGAGGAACCCAAAAAAGGATGGATTTAGGGACCCAAAAATGGATTGACGCACTCAAAAATAGATCGGGGGACCAAAAAATAAATTGAGGAACACAAAAATTGATCGAGGAACTCCAAAATAGATTGAGGGACCAAAAAATGGATTGAGGAAACCAAAAATGGATTGAGGGAACCCAAAAATGGGCTGAAGAACCATAAATGGATTGAGGGACCCAAAAATGGATTGAAGGACCCAAAAATGGATTGAAGGACAAAAAATGGATTGAAGAACCCAGAAAAGTTTTGAGGAACCCCAAAATTGTCTGTGGGACCCAAGAACGGATTAAGGAACACAAAAATGGATTTAGGAACCCAAAAATGGCTTAGGGACCAAAAAAATGGATTGAGGAAGCCAAAAATGGATTGAGGGACCAAAAAATGGATTGAGGTGCCCAAAAATGGATTGACGAACTCAAAAATAGGTTGAGGGACCAAAAAATAAAGTGAGGAACACAAAAATTGATTGAGGAACTCCAAAATGGATTGAGGGAACAAAAACTGGATTGAAAGGCCCAACAACGGATTGAGGAAACCAAAACTGGTTTGAGTGACACAAAAATGGGCTGAGGAACCCAAAAATGGATTGAGGAACCCCAAAAAAACATTGGGAGGCCCAAAAATGGATTGAGGAATCCAAAAATGGATTGAGGAATCTAAAAATGATTGAGGTACCCCAAAATAAATAGAGGAACCCAAAAATGCATAGAGGAACACAAAAATGGTTTGAGGAACCCAAAAATGGGATGAGGAACCCAAAAATAGATTGAGTGAGGAAGAAAAGGATTGAAGAACTAAAAAATGGATTGAGGAACACAAAAATGGATTGAGGAACCCGAAACTGGATTGAGGAACTTAAAAATGGATTGAGGAACCGAAAAATGGGCCGAGGGATCAAAAAATGGTTTGAGGAACCCGAAAATAGATTTAGGAACCAAAAATGGATTGAGGGACCCAAAAAATGGATTGAGGAACATAAAAATGGATTGAGGAACCGAAAAATGGGCTGAAGAACCATAAAATGGATTGAAGGACCCAAAAATGGATTGAGGGCCAATAAAATGGATTGAAGAACCCAGAAAAGTTTTGAGGAACCCCAAAATTGTCTGTGGGACCCAAGAATGGATTGAGGAACACAAAAATGGATTTAGGAACCCAAAAATCACTTAGGGAACAAAAAAATCGATTGAGGAAGCCAAAAATTGATTGAGGAAGCCAAAATGGATTGAGGGACCAAAAAATGGATTGAGGGGCCCAAAAATGGATTGACGAACTCAAAAATAGGTCGAGGGACCAAAAAATAATGTGAGGAACACGAAAATTAATCGTGGAACTCCAAAATGGATTGAGGGACCAAAAAATAGATTGAAAGGCCCAAAAATGAATTGAGGAAACCAAAACTGGTTTGAGTGACACAAAAATGGGCTGAGGAACCCAAAAATGGATTGAGGAACCCCAAAACAGATTGGGAGGCCCAAAAATGGATTGACGAACTCAAAAATAGGTCGAGGGATCAAAAAATGGATTGAGGAGCCCCAAAACGGATTGACGAAACCAAAAATGGGCTGAAGAACCACAAAATGCCTTGAGGGACCCAAAAATGGATTGGAGGACCCAAAAAAGGATTGAGGGACAATAAAATGGATTGAGGAAACCAAAAACAGATTGGGAGGCTCAAAAATGGTTTGAGGAATCCAAAAATGGATTGAGGAACCCATAAGTAGGCTAAGGAAACCAAAAATGGATTGAGGGACCAAAAAACTGATGGAGGAAACCAAAAATGGGCTGAGGGAGCCCAAAAACGGATTGAAGAACCAGAAAATGGATTGAGGAACCCAAAAATGGATTCAGGGACCAGAAAATGGATTGACGAAGCCAAAAATGGATTGAGGAACCCAAACATGGATTGAGGAACCCAAACATTGATTGAGGAACCCAAAAATGGATTGCAGGACGCAGAAATGGATTGAGGGACCCAAAAAACGATTGAGGAACCGAAAACTGGATTGAGGAACCCCAAAATAGGCCGAGGGACACAAAAATAAAGGGAGGGACCAAAAATTGATCGAGGAACCCAAAGTGCATTGAAAGGCAATAAAATGGATTGAGGAACACAAAAATGGATTGAAACACCCAAAAAGGGATTGAGAGGCCCAAAAATGGTTTGAGGGACCTAAAAATGTATTTTGGAACCCAGAAAGGGTTCGAAGGACCCAGAAATGGATTGAGGGAACCAAAAATGGATTGAGGGATACTAAAATTGGCTGACGAACCCAAAAATGGATTGAGGAACCCAAAACCAGATTGGGACGCCCAAAAATGGATGGATGAACCCAAAAATGGAATGAGGAACCCAAAAAAGGATTTAGGGATCCAAAAGTGGATTGACGATCCCAAAATGGATTGACGAACCCAAAAATAGGCCAAGGGACCCAAAAATAAAGCGAGGAACCAAAAATTTATCGAGGAACCCAAAAATGGATTGAGGGTCAAAAAAATGGATTGAGGAACACAAAAATGGATTGAAACATCCAAAAATGGATTGAGGAACCCAAAACCAGATTGGGAGGCCCAAAAAAGGATTGAGGAATCAAAAAATGGATTGAGGAATCTAAACATGGATTGAGGTATCCCAAAATAGATAAAGGAATCCAAAAATGGTTTGAGGAACCCAAAAATTGGATGAGGAACACAAAAATAGTTGGAGTGACACAAAAAATGGATTGAAGAACCAAAAAATGTATTGAGGAACCCAAAAATGGATTGAGGAATCCAAAATGGTCTGAGGGACCCAAAAATGGATTCACGAACACAAAAATGCATTGAGGGATCCAAAAATGTATTTTGGAACCCAGAAATGGTTCGAAGGACCAGGAAATGGATTGAGGGAACCAAAAAAGGATTGAGGGATACAAAAACGGGGTGAGGAACCCAAAAAAGGATGGATTTAGGGACCCAAAAATGGATTGACGAACTCAAAAATAGATCGGGGGACCAAAAAATAAATTGAGGAACACAAAAATTGATCGAGGAACTCCAAAATAGATTGAGGGACCAAAAAATGGATTGAGGAACCCAAAAATGGATTGAGGGAACCCAAAAATGGGCTGAAGAACCATAAATGGATTGAGGGACCCAAAAATGGATTGAAGGACCCAAAAATGGATTGAAGGACAAAAAATGGATTGAAGAACCCAGAAAAGTTTTGAGGAACCCCAAAATTGTCTGTGGGACCCAAGAATGGATTGAGGAACACAAAAATGGATTTAGGAACCCAAAAATGGCTTAGGGACCAAAAAAATGGATTGAGGAAGCCAAAAATGGATTGAGGGACCCAAAAAATGGATTGAGGGGCCCAAAAATGGATTGACGAACTCAAAAACAGGTCGAGGGACCAAAAAATAAAGTGAGGAACACAAAAATTGATTGAGGAACTCCAAAATGGATTGAGGGAACAAAAACTGGATTGAAAGGCCCAACAACGGATTGAGGACCAAAACTGGTTTGAGTGACACAAAAATGGGCTGAGGAACCCAAAAATGGATTGAGGAACCCCAAAAAAACATTGGGAGGCCCAAAAATGGATTGAGGAATCCAAAAATGGATTGAGGAATCTAAAAATGATTGAGGTACCCCAAAATAAATAGAGGAACCCAAAAATGCATAGAGGAACACAAAAATGGTTTGAGGAACCCAAAAATGGGATGAGGAACCCAAAAATAGATTGAGTGAGGAAGAAAAGGATTGAAGAACTAAAAAATGGATTGAGGAACACAAAAATGGATTGAGGAACCCAAAACTGGATTGAGGAACTTAAAAATGGATTGAGGAACCGAAAAATGGGCCGAGGGATCAAAAAATGGTTTGAGGAAACCGAAAATAGATTTAGGAACCAAAAATGGATTGAGGGACCCAAAAAATGGATTGAGGAACATAAAAATGGATTGAGGAACCGAAAAATGGGCTGAAGAACCATAAAATGGATTGAAGGACCCAAAAATGGATTGAGGGCCAATAAAATGGATTGAAGAACCCAGAAAAGTTTTGAGGAACCCCAAAATTGTCTGTGGGACCAAAGAATGGATTGAGGAACACAAAAATGGATTTAGGAACCCAAAAATCACTTAGGGAACAAAAAAATCGATTGAGGAAGCCAAAAATTGATTGAGGAAGCCAAAATGGATTGAGGGACCAAAAAATGGATTGAGGGGCCCAAAACAGGATTGACGAACTCAAAAATAGGTCGAGGGACCAAAAAATAATGTGAGGAACACGAAAATTAATCGTGGAACTCCAAAATGGATTGAGGGACCAAAAAATAGATTGAAAGGCCCAAAAATGAATTGAGGAAACCAAAACTGGTTTGAGTGACACAAAAATGGGCTGAGGAACCCAAAAATGGATTGAGGAACGCCAAAACAGATTGGGAGGCCCAAAAATGGATTGACGAACTCAAAAATAGGTCGAGGGATCAAAAAATGGATTGAGGAGCCCCAAAACGGATTGACGAAACCAAAAATGGGCTGAAGAACCACAAAATGCCTTGAGGGACCCCAAAATGGATTGGAGGACCCAAAAAAGGATTGAGGGACAATAAAATGGATTGAGGAAACCAAAAACAGATTGGGAGGCTCAAAAATGGTTTGAGGAATCCAAAAATGGATTGAGGAACCCATAAGTAGGCTAAGGAAACCAAAAATGGATTGAGGGACCAAAAAACTGATGGAGGAAACCAAAAATGGGCTGAGGGAGCCCAAAAACGGATTGAAGAACCAGAAAATGGATTGAGGAACCCAAAAATGGATTCAGGGACCAGAAAATGGATTGACGAAGCCAAAAATGGATTGAGGAACCCAAACATGGATTGAGGAACCCAAACATTGATTGAGGAACCCAAAAATGGATTGCAGGACGCAGAAATGGATTGAGGGACCCAAAAAACGATTGAGGAACCGAAAACTGGATTGAGGAACCCCAAAATAGGCCGAGGGACACAAAAATAAAGTGAGGGACCAAAAATTGATCGAGGAACCCAAAGTGCATTGAAAGGCAATAAAATGGATTGAGGAACACAAAAATGGATTGAAACACCCAAAAAGGGATTGAGAGGCCCAAAAATGGTTTGAGGGACCTAAAAATGTATTTTGGAACCCAGAAAGGGTTCGAAGGACCCAGAAATGGATTGAGGGAACCAAAAATGGATTGAGGGATACTAAAATTGGCTGACGAACCCAAAAATGGATTGAGGAACCCAAAACCAGATTGGGACGCCCAAAAATGGATGGATGAACCCAAAAATGGAATGAGGAACCCAAAAAAGGATTTAGGGATCCAAAAGTGGATTGACGATCCCAAAATGGATTGACGAACCCAAAAATAGGCCAAGGGACCCAAAAATAAAGCGAGGAACCAAAAATTTATCGAGGAACCCAAAAATGGATTGAGGGTCAAAAAAATGGATTGAGGAACACAAAAATGGATTGAAACATCCAAAAATGGATTGAGGAACCCAAAACCAGATTGGGAGGCCCAAAAAAGGATTGAGGAATCAAAAAATGGATTGAGGAATCTAAACATGGATTGAGGTATCCCAAAATAGATAAAGGAATCCAAAAATGGTTTGAGGAACCCAAAAATTGGATGAGGAACACAAAAATAGTTGGAGTGACACAAAAAATGGATTGAAGAACCAAAAAATGTATTGAGGAACCCAAAAATGGATTGAGGAATCCAAAATGGTCTGAGGGACCCAAAAATGGATTCACGAACACAAAAATGCATTGAGGGATCCAAAAATGTATTTTGGAACCCAGAAATGGTTCGAAGGACCAGGAAATGGATTGAGGGAACCAAAAAAGGATTGAGGGATACAAAAACGGGGTGAGGAACCCAAAAAAGGATGGATTTAGGGACCCAAAAATGGATTGACGAACTCAAAAATAGATCGGGGGACCAAAAAATAAATTGAGGAACACAAAAATTGATCGAGGAACTCCAAAATAGATTGAGGGACCAAAAAATGGATTGAGGAACCCAAAAATGGATTGAGGGAACCCAAAAATGGGCTGAAGAACCATAAATGGATTGAGGGACCCAAAAATGGATTGAAGGACCCAAAAATGGATTGAAGGACAAAAAATGGATTGAAGAACCCAGAAAAGTTTTGAGGAACCCCAAAATTGTCTGTGGGACCCAAGAACGGATTGAGGAACACAAAAATGGATTTAGGAACCCAAAAATGGCTTAGGGACCAAAAAAATGGATTGAGGAAGCCAAAAATGGATTGAGGGACCCAAAAAATGGATTGAGGGGCCCAAAAATGGATTGACGAACTCAAAAACAGGTCGAGGGACCAAAAAATAAAGTGAGGAACACAAAAATTGATTGAGGAACTCCAAAATGGATTGAGGGAACAAAAACTGGATTGAAAGGCCCAACAACGGATTGAGGACCAAAACTGGTTTGAGTGACACAAAAATGGGCTGAGGAACCCAAAAATGGATTGAGGAACCCCAAAAAAACATTGGGAGGCCCAAAAATGGATTGAGGAATCCAAAAATGGATTGAGGAATCTAAAAATGATTGAGGTACCCCAAAATAAATAGAGGAACCCAAAAATGCATAGAGGAACACAAAAATGGTTTGAGGAACCCAAAAATGGGATGAGGAACCCAAAAATAGATTGAGTGAGGAAGAAAAGGATTGAAGAACTAAAAAATGGATTGAGGAACACAAAAATGGATTGAGGAACCCAAAACTGGATTGAGGAACTTAAAAATGGATTGAGGAACCGAAAAATGGGCCGAGGGATCAAAAAATGGTTTGAGGAAACCGAAAATAGATTTAGGAACCAAAAATGGATTGAGGGACCCAAAAAATGGATTGAGGAACATAAAAATGGATTGAGGAACCGAAAAATGGGCTGAAGAACCATAAAATGGATTGAAGGACCCAAAAATGGATTGAGGGCCAATAAAATGGATTGAAGAACCCAGAAAAGTTTTGAGGAACCCCAAAATTGTCTGTGGGACCAAAGAATGGATTGAGGAACACAAAAATGGATTTAGGAACCCAAAAATCACTTAGGGAACAAAAAAATCGATTGAGGAAGCCAAAAATTGATTGAGGAAGCCAAAATGGATTGAGGGACCAAAAAATGGATTGAGGGGCCCAAAACAGGATTGACGAACTCAAAAATAGGTCGAGGGACCAAAAAATAATGTGAGGAACACGAAAATTAATCGTGGAACTCCAAAATGGATTGAGGGACCAAAAAATAGATTGAAAGGCCCAAAAATGAATTGAGGAAACCAAAACTGGTTTGAGTGACACAAAAATGGGCTGAGGAACCCAAAAATGGATTGAGGAACGCCAAAACAGATTGGGAGGCCCAAAAATGGATTGACGAACTCAAAAATAGGTCGAGGGATCAAAAAATGGATTGAGGAGCCCCAAAACGGATTGACGAAACCAAAAATGGGCTGAAGAACCACAAAATGCCTTGAGGGACCCAAAAATGGATTGGAGGACCCAAAAAAGGATTGAGGGACAATAAAATGGATTGAGGAAACCAAAAACAGATTGGGAGGCTCAAAAATGGTTTGAGGAATCCAAAAATGGATTGAGGAACCCATAAGTAGGCTAAGGAAACCAAAAATGGATTGAGGGACCAAAAAACTGATGGAGGGAACCAAAAATGGGCTGAGGGAGCCCAAAAACGGATTGAAGAACCAGAAAATGGATTGAGGAACCCAAAAATGGATTCAGGGACCAGAAAATGGATTGACGAAGCCAAAAATGGATTGAGGAACCCAAACATGGATTGAGGAACCCAAACATTGATTGAGGAACCCAAAAATGGATTGCAGGACGCAGAAATGGATTGAGGGACCCAAAAAACGATTGAGGAACCGAAAACTGGATTGAGGAACCCCAAAATAGGCCGAGGGACACAAAAATAAAGTGAGGGACCAAAAATTGATCGAGGAACCCAAAGTGCATTGAAAGGCAATAAAATGGATTGAGGAACACAAAAATGGATTGAAACACCCAAAAAGGGATTGAGAGGCCCAAAAATGGTTTGAGGGACCTAAAAATGTATTTTGGAACCCAGAAAGGGTTCGAAGGACCCAGAAATGGATTGAGGGAACCAAAAATGGATTGAGGGATACTAAAATTGGCTGACGAACCCAAAAATGGATTGAGGAACCCAAAACCAGATTGGGACGCCCAAAAATGGATGGATGAACCCAAAAATGGAATGAGGAACCCAAAAAAGGATTTAGGGATCCAAAAGTGGATTGACGATCCCAAAATGGATTGACGAACCCAAAAATAGGCCAAGGGACCCAAAAATAAAGCGAGGAACCAAAAATTTATCGAGGAACCCAAAAATGGATTGAGGGTCAAAAAAATGGATTGAGGAACACAAAAATGGATTGAAACATCCAAAAATGGATTGAGGAACCCAAAACCAGATTGGGAGGCCCAAAAAAGGATTGAGGAATCAAAAAATGGATTGAGGAATCTAAACATGGATTGAGGTATCCCAAAATAGATAAAGGAATCCAAAAATGGTTTGAGGAACCCAAAAATTGGATGAGGAACACAAAAATAGTTGGAGTGACACAAAAAATGGATTGAAGAACCAAAAAATGTATTGAGGAACCCAAAAATGGATTGAGGAATCCAAAATGGTCTGAGGGACCCAAAAATGGATTCACGAACACAAAAATGCATTGAGGGATCCAAAAATGTATTTTGGAACCCAGAAATGGTTCGAAGGACCAGGAAATGGATTGAGGGAACCAAAAAAGGATTGAGGGATACAAAAACGGGGTGAGGAACCCAAAAAAGGATGGATTTAGGGACCCAAAAATGGATTGACGAACTCAAAAATAGATCGGGGGACCAAAAAATAAATTGAGGAACACAAAAATTGATCGAGGAACTCCAAAATAGATTGAGGGACCAAAAAATGGATTGAGGAACCCAAAAATGGATTGAGGGAACCCAAAAATGGGCTGAAGAACCATAAATGGATAGAGGGACCCAAAAATGGATTGAAGGACCCAAAAATGGATTGAAGGACAAAAAATGGATTGAAGAACCCAGAAAAGTTTTGAGGAACCCCAAAATTGTCTGTGGGACCCAAGAACGGATTAAGGAACACAAAAATGGATTTAGGAACCCAAAAATGGCTTAGGGACCAAAAAAATGGATTGAGGAAGCCAAAAATGGATTGAGGGACCAAAAAATGGATTGAGGTGCCCAAAAATGGATTGACGAACTCAAAAATAGGTTGAGGGACCAAAAAATAAAGTGAGGAACACAAAAATTGATTGAGGAACTCCAAAATGGATTGAGGGAACAAAAACTGGATTGAAAGGCCCAACAACGGATTGAGGAAACCAAAACTGGTTTGAGTGACACAAAAATGGGCTGAGGAACCCAAAAATGGATTGAGGAACCCCAAAAAAACATTGGGAGGCCCAAATATGGATTGAGGAATCCAAAAATGGATTGAGGAATCTAAAAATGATTGAGGTACCCCAAAATAAATAGAGGAACCCAAAAATGCATAGAGGAACACAAAAATGGTTTGAGGAACCCAAAAATGGGATGAGGAACCCAAAAATAGATTGAGTGAGGAAGAAAAGGATTGAAGAACTAAAAAATGGATTGAGGAACACAAAAATGGATTGAGGAACCCAAAACTGGATTGAGGAACTTAAAAATGGATTGAGGAACCGAAAAATGGGCCGAGGGATCAAAAAATGGTTTGAGGAACCCGAAAATAGATTTAGGAACCAAAAATGGATTGAGGGACCCAAAAAATGGATTGAGGAACATAAAAATGGATTGAGGAACCGAAAAATGGGCTGAAGAACCATAAAATGGATTGAAGGACCCAAAAATGGATTGAGGGCCAATAAAATGGATTGAAGAACCCAGAAAAGTTTTGAGGAACCCCAAAATTGTCTGTGGGACCCAAGAGTGGATTGAGGAACACAAAAATGGATTTAGGAACCCAAAAATCACTTAGGGAACAAAAAAATCGATTGAGGAAGCCAAAAATTGATTGAGGAAGCCAAAATGGATTGAGGGACCAAAAAATGGATTGAGGGGCCCAAAAATGGATTGACGAACTCAAAAATAGGTCGAGGGACCAAAAAATAATGTGAGGAACACGAAAATTAATCGTGGAACTCCAAAATGGATTGAGGGACCAAAAAATAGATTGAAAGGCCCAAAAATGAATTGAGGAAACCAAAACTGGTTTGAGTGACACAAAAATGGGCTGAGGAACCCAAAAATGGATTGAGGAACGCCAAAACAGATTGGGAGGCCCAAAAATGGATTGACGAACTCAAAAATAGGTCGAGGGATCAAAAAATGGATTGAGGAGCCCCAAAACGGATTGACGAAACCAAAAATGGGCTGAAGAACCACAAAATGCCTTGAGGGACCCAAAAATGGATTGGAGGACCCAAAAAAGGATTGAGGGACAATAAAATGGATTGAGGAAACCAAAAACAGATTGGGAGGCTCAAAAATGGTTTGAGGAATCCAAAAATGGATTGAGGAACCCATAAGTAGGCTAAGGAAACCAAAAATGGATTGAGGGACCAAAAAACTGATGGAGGAAACCAAAAATGGGCTGAGGGAGCCCAAAAACGGATTGAAGAACCAGAAAATGGATTGAGGAACCCAAAAATGGATTCAGGGACCAGAAAATGGATTGACGAAGCCAAAAATGGATTGAGGAACCCAAACATGGATTGAGGAACCCAAACATTGATTGAGGAACCCAAAAATGGATTGCAGGACGCAGAAATGGATTGAGGGACCCAAAAAACGATTGAGGAACCGAAAACTGGATTGAGGAACCCCAAAATAGGCCGAGGGACACAAAAATAAAGTGAGGGACCAAAAATTGATCGAGGAACCCAAAGTGCATTGAAAGGCAATAAAATGGATTGAGGAACACAAAAATGGATTGAAACACCCAAAAAGGGATTGAGAGGCCCAAAAATGGTTTGAGGGACCTAAAAATGTATTTTGGAACCCAGAAAGGGTTCGAAGGACCCAGAAATGGATTGAGGGAACCAAAAATGGATTGAGGGATACTAAAATTGGCTGACGAACCCAAAAATGGATTGAGGAACCCAAAACCAGATTGGGACGCCCAAAAATGGATGGATGAACCCAAAAATGGAATGAGGAACCCAAAAAAGGATTTAGGGATCCAAAAGTGGATTGACGATCCCAAAATGGATTGACGAACCCAAAAATAGGCCAAGGGACCCAAAAATAAAGCGAGGAACCAAAAATTTATCGAGGAACCCAAAAATGGATTGAGGGTCAAAAAAATGGATTGAGGAACACAAAAATGGATTGAAACATCCAAAAATGGATTGAGGAACCCAAAACCAGATTGGGAGGCCCAAAAAAGGATTGAGGAATCAAAAAATGGATTGAGGAATCTAAACATGGATTGAGGTATCCCAAAATAGATAAAGGAATCCAAAAATGGTTTGAGGAACCCAAAAATTGGATGAGGAACACAAAAATAGTTGGAGTGACACAAAAAATGGATTGAAGAACCAAAAAATGTATTGAGGAACCCAAAAATGGATTGAGGAATCCAAAATGGTCTGAGGGACCCAAAAATGGATTCACGAACACAAAAATGCATTGAGGGATCCAAAAATGTATTTTGGAACCCAGAAATGGTTCGAAGGACCAGGAAATGGATTGAGGGAACCAAAAAAGGATTGAGGGATACAAAAACGGGGTGAGGAACCCAAAAATGGATGGATTTAGGGACCCAAAAATGGATTGACGAACTCAAAAATAGATCGGGGGACCAAAAAATAAATTGAGGAACACAAAAATTGATCGAGGAACTCCAAAATAGATTGAGGGACCAAAAAATGGATTGAGGAACCCAAAAATGGATTGAGGGAACCCAAAAATGGGCTGAAGAACCATAAATGGATTGAGGGACCCAAAAATGGATTGAAGGACCCAAAAATGGATTGAAGGACAAAAAATGGATTGAAGAACCCAGAAAAGTTTTGAGGAACCCCAAAATTGTCTGTGGGACCCAAGAACGGATTAAGGAACACAAAAATGGATTTAGGAACCCAAAAATGGCTTAGGGACCAAAAAAATGGATTGAGGAAGCCAAAAATGGATTGAGGGACCCAAAAAATGGATTGAGGGGCCCAAAAATGGATTGACGAACTCAAAAACAGGTCGAGGGACCAAAAAATAAAGTGAGGAACACAAAAATTGATTGAGGAACTCCAAAATGGATTGAGGGAACAAAAACTGGATTGAAAGGCCCAACAACGGATTGAGGAAACCAAAACTGGTTTGAGTGACACAAAAATGGGCTGAGGAACCCAAAAATGGATTGAGGAACCCCAAAAAAACATTGGGAGGCCCAAAAATGGATTGAGGAATCCAAAAATGGATTGAGGAATCTAAAAATGATTGAGGTACCCCAAAATAAATAGAGGAACCCAAAAATGCATAGAGGAACACAAAAATGGTTTGAGGAACCCAAAAATGGGATGAGGAACCCAAAAATAGATTGAGTGAGGAAGAAAAGGATTGAAGAACTAAAAAATGGATTGAGGAACACAAAAATGGATTGAGGAACCCAAAACTGGATTGAGGAACTTAAAAATGGATTGAGGAACCGAAAAATGGGCCGAGGGATCAAAAAATGGTTTGAGGAACCCGAAAATAGATTTAGGAACCAAAAATGGATTGAGGGACCCAAAAAATGGATTGAGGAACATAAAAATGGATTGAGGAACCGAAAAATGGGCTGAAGAACCATAAAATGGATTGAAGGACCCAAAAATGGATTGAGGGCCAATAAAATGGATTGAAGAACCCAGAAAAGTTTTGAGGAACCCCAAAATTGTCTGTGGGACCCAAGAGTGGATTGAGGAACACAAAAATGGATTTAGGAACCCAAAAATCACTTAGGGAACAAAAAAATCGATTGAGGAAGCCAAAAATTGATTGAGGAAGCCAAAATGGATTGAGGGACCAAAAAATGGATTGAGGGGCCCAAAAATGGATTGACGAACTCAAAAATAGGTCGAGGGACCAAAAAATAATGTGAGGAACACGAAAATTAATCGTGGAACTCCAAAATGGATTGAGGGACCAAAAAATAGATTGAAAGGCCCAAAAATGAATTGAGGAAACCAAAACTGGTTTGAGTGACACAAAAATGGGCTGAGGAACCCAAAAATGGATTGAGGAACGCCAAAACAGATTGGGAGGCCCAAAAATGGATTGACGAACTCAAAAATAGGTCGAGGGATCAAAAAATGGATTGAGGAGCCCCAAAACGGATTGACGAAACCAAAAATGGGCTGAAGAACCACAAAATGCCTTGAGGGACCCAAAAATGGATTGGAGGACCCAAAAAAGGATTGAGGGACAATAAAATGGATTGAGGAAACCAAAAACAGATTGGGAGGCTCAAAAATGGTTTGAGGAATCCAAAAATGGATTGAGGAACCCATAAGTAGGCTAAGGAAACCAAAAATGGATTGAGGGACCAAAAAACTGATGGAGGAAACCAAAAATGGGCTGAGGGAGCCCAAAAACGGATTGAAGAACCAGAAAATGGATTGAGGAACCCAAAAATGGATTCAGGGACCAGAAAATGGATTGACGAAGCCAAAAATGGATTGAGGAACCCAAACATGGATTGAGGAACCCAAACATTGATTGAGGAACCCAAAAATGGATTGCAGGACGCAGAAATGGATTGAGGGACCCAAAAAACGATTGAGGAACCGAAAACTGGATTGAGGAACCCCAAAATAGGCCGAGGGACACAAAAATAAAGTGAGGGACCAAAAATTGATCGAGGAACCCAAAGTGCATTGAAAGGCAATAAAATGGATTGAGGAACACAAAAATGGATTGAAACACCCAAAAAGGGATTGAGAGGCCCAAAAATGGTTTGAGGGACCTAAAAATGTATTTTGGAACCCAGAAAGGGTTCGAAGGACCCAGAAATGGATTGAGGGAACCAAAAATGGATTGAGGGATACTAAAATTGGCTGACGAACCCAAAAATGGATTGAGGAACCC